>VZSE01013652.1:151753-369737 GCA_013398275.1 Promerops cafer | reverse complement strand
TTACAAAAAAAAAAAAAAAAAAGGCAGGAAGTATTTAAAATGCTGCTGCAACAGTAAATATCACCTCTGGCATATTTGTCCTGGAAGAACAGAGCACAATTTGGAATACCTAATTGAAATGTGCTACAGGAGATAAGGCTGGCTGCAGAGACTGACATTTAAAAGCAAGAGACACCAAACAAGACATAAAATATCACTGTTGCTGCCTCAAAGCAGAAAACCACTTTCACAGAACTGAAGTTTTCTCCTACTCACCCCTTGCCCCTCCCCAGCTGACAGACACAGCAAGCAATTAACCCCTTCCCTGATGCCACCAATAATACCACCCCCACAAAAATATAAAGGTTGCTACAATTTCATGTAGTTATTCCCTCCTGCAAATCACGCAGCGCTGCACGAAGCAGCATGTTTTCCCTCTTCTGATTCCTTCTGTGCAAAATCTTGTTTCTTCCCTGACACATCAACATTTTAAATTCCAGCACACAAGATGTTGGAAACCAGGCTCTCCTCCTGCCTAACCCTGCACGGCAGCATGTGCACCCTGTGCCTACTGGCCTCTGAGTAGAAGAGCTGGTAAACTCCTCCTCAACTGGAATGTAATCTAGGGATAGTGCCAGAACACAGAGCTGACAAAAAAATCCTTGGCACACAAGGGATATTATGACATGTTTGACTGCTCAATCTTTTGCTGCCTTAGTCAGAAGGAGCACTGGTGCCTTTGAGTCATCTGATCTGGAGTTGTGGACAAGCAGCAAGGGACATAAATCCAGCAGATTCCATAAATGCACAGTTTGCATCAACAACACTTCAAGCAAGGACTTAATTAGAAAGTTACAGCTCATTAAAAGAGCACCAATTAGCTTTTTCAACTACATATTTTTTCCTATGCCAGGATAGCAAGGCAAAGATTGGGAGGCATATCAGAACCAAGCACCTTGTGCTGCTCAGTGAAACATCCCAGTGTTGTTGAAGGAACTGCCCTGTTTAAAAAGCTGAGTTTGAAATAGATGTTAGAAAATATGCCCTGAAGCTTCTAAGCCATTAGACTGTTCATGCCAATAGACTGATCACTGATCTTGAGCAACATGGAAAATCCTAGCCTAAGAGAAGATATTTTTAAATTTAAAAATCAGATTTTTCATTTCAGGTTAACAATCAACACTTGCTTTCACTTGCTTTCAGCACCAGTTGGTATCCCCTTCCTTCCCTGAAATAGGATGGGCCAAAAAAGGAGGTTCCTCTTTGTTGAACAATACACCATGTGGAAAGGTCCATGGCATAGCCAAAGAGACTCAGCAGCCCTGTTTTTCTGGAGCTATTCTAGTCACTCCTGATAGGCAAATAATAGCTCTATTCTCCCTCTCTTTTCAACTCCGATTTGCTGTGTAGGGTGTCATTCCTTTCCATGTGGTAGCACACTGTATTTCTGTTCCATTAACCCCCCTTTGCCCAATTCTGGAGCAGTTTTATCAGCAAAACCCAATACACAGAATTAGTAAACTCTGTGGACCCTTGACTAGTGCTTCCAGGTGGAAAGCTTGAGACAATAGAACACTGAAGAGAAGTGCTCAGAAGGCTCATCAACCCTTATCACAGCATTTTAAATAAACATGAAAGAAATATTCCTTAGATGAGAAATATCTCCTGTGATGCACCCCACCTAATATTCAATAGTGTCCCAAATCAAGGGAGGTTTTTCTTGAGAATGCTTTAACTGCATCCCAAGAAGATAAGCAAAACAACTACATGCAGATCAGACTGTAATGTCAGATATCCAACGTGTGCCATTCTTTTCATAAGCATCTTCCTGGTCATTTAAGGACTTGTAATAGCAAACAAGTGCACAATATTTTGTTTTTAAAAAAACAGTGACATGGCTTACAAGTTTCCATTAGAAGCTACCATTCAAAGCAGCTGGCCACCTTATCTGTATGAAGCCCAGCCCTACCAGAATCCCTGCTCTTCTGCCTGCCTTCACACTACAAACTGAAGTACTCCTGAAGCACAAAATACAGCCAAACAAACAAATGAAAAAAATCAGTCTGTGCTCTGTGGTTTGAAGCATTTGGATGTGTTGCCAGCACACTTGAAAACCAGGAAAGAAGGCTGAGGGCAGGGGTGCTCCATGTGCCACAGTGTAATATTATGGTGCTTGAGATGCCTGTTAGGTACCGTGCCAACACTAGCGCTCCTTCAGTTCCAATTTCTGCCACCATAAACTGGCACCACATGGAATGCACTGCAAGACTGGAAAATCTCTCTCCAGAGACATTCAGGTCAAGATCCAAATGCAGGAATTACACTGATTACACAGGAAATCTGACACAGGACAGAAACAAAATGAGTACAGTGCCATCAATGAAGTCAGGAGAGAAAATACTTCTCAAGTCATTTGTCCAGATGAGCTCACCTAGAGAAACAGAAGTACTAGGAAGTGTGTTAGAAATCTGAGATTCAAGTGTAGTTTTACAACTGGAAAACAAGGAAGAGATAAGGCTGGGATTCAGATACCTTAGCAGATTGACAGAATCCTAAACTGACTCCAGAGTAGGCATACATCAGGAACAAGGTACAGTAATAGGTTATGCAGAAGCCCAAGAAATGGTGAAAGAGTTGGGGAAAAGCATTTGAGCATACACCTGAATGTGATAGCTTGCCTATGATTTCCCCCATTTGAAATTAATATTCCAAGCTCTTCACTTCTCCAAGTGCACTTCTCCAAGTGAACTCATCCCATTTGAATTTGAAAAGCCTCTAGTCCAACAGTGAGATATCACTGGAATTGCTGCTGGGGCTTTAATTGAGGCACAGGTTCAGGTCCTCAGTATGTCAGTATGTATCCTATAAACACAGACTTAAGTAAAAACAAACCTTAATCTCTTCAATCTCCTTATTTATTCCTTTCTCTTTTTTTTATTTTAAATTTAAAAATTGCCTCTTGCCAGTTCACTAAAATGTCTGTTATTTTAAGAATAGTTTTGAATGTGTCCACAAACAGGTCCTTCCACGGAAATATGAATAAAAATACATGTTTTAGGTACCAATTTGAGATACAACTTACTTTTTGTAGCCCTTACTTGATTCTGCATCTTGTAAGATCACTTCACATTGGGATGATCTGAGCAGCTGTATCAGGCTGACACTTCAGTGGGCTTGGTGAGAGAAATACCTCTTAATTTTAATCATAGAATGGTTTGGGCCAGAATCAACCTTAAAGATCATCTAGTTCCAACCCCCTGCCATGGGCAGGGAGACCTTTCACTAGACCAGATTGCTCAGAGCCCCATCCAACCTGGCCTTGAACACCACCAGGGATTGGGCATCCACAGCTTTTCTGGGCAACCTGTTCCAGTGCCTCACCACCCTCATAGTAAAGAATTTCTTCCAATTCTAAACCCACCATCTTTCAGTGTACAGCCATTCCCCCTTGTCCCATCACTACACACACTTGTAAAAAGTCCCTCTTCAACTCTCTGGTAGGCTCCTTTCAGATCACAAAAAGCTGTTCCTAGAACCTTCTACTTTCTGGGTGAACAATCCCAACTCTCTCAATTTCCTCACAGGAGAGGTTCTCCATCCCTCTGATCATCTTGGTGATTCTCCTCTGGACTCTCTATGTCCCTCCTTTGCTGGGGACCCAGAGCTGGATGCAGTTCTTCAGGTGAGGTCTCACTAGAAGGAAGTAGAGGGGCAGAATCACGTCCCTTGCCCTGCTGGTCAGGCTTCTTTTAATGCAGTCCAGGATACAACTGGCTTTCTGGGGTGCAAGTGCACTTGGCTGGGTCATGTTGAGATTCTTGTCAACCAACACCCCAGAATTTTTTCCTCAGGGCTGCTATCAATCCATCTTTTACCCAGCCTGTATTTGTGCCTGAGCTCCCAACCCACATGCAGGACATTGCACTTGATCTTGTTGAACTCCATCTCTTTGCTAATTGTACAGGGAATTAGGGGAAGGTTTGTGACAGGCAAACATGCAAACATGCACTGTGCAGTGTAAACTTGTCCACCTTATTTCTCAGTAGCTTCCAGCAGTTCTTCCCTTTTTTTTTTTTTTTTTTTGAAAGTGCTAATGGATGTCGGCAGAAAAGGAAGGCAAAAGGAGGGAAAAAAGAGAGAATTAATAACAGTTATGTACTTTTTTTCTTCCTCTTACTAACTGAAATCCTCCCTAGTGACTCTGTTTTAGACTGATGTGGCTTTAGAAATAGCCTGGACAATTAAAATTATCTCTCCAGAGTACTTCCTGCAGCTTCCTCTTGCCTCTGAACTTGCATCTCATTGAAGAAGTGACCATCCCTCTATAAGAAGAAAGCCTAAACCAACAGTGGATTAGATTAGCTTCCATTACCCATGAATTGTCCCTGTTCCCACATCTCTCTATTCTACTCCCTAATCATTTTTAAAGAGACTTCTTTCAGTGTGTCTGACTAATACTAGGTTTTTCATTGCCTCTATGGGATGTTGGAGATTCTCCCAGCTGTGCAGAGCCATTTTAGGTCTACACAAAGCCCACCCCAGCAAATTAACTTTTAGTGTATTCAGGGAATTGCTGTGGGAGACCACTAATAGAAACAGTGCAACAGAGGAAGGAGGGGAACTAGGGAACTACCAGGCATGACACGAGCATGGAAGTCCCATAACGTCAGACAGAAGGAACCAGGGGAAGCCCCAAGGTAACACTAAGAAAAAATTGACTGGACTAGTGAGTTTTTGTTGGTTTTTTTTTTGTTTGGTTGGTTGATTTGGTTGCTTTTATTTTTTTTAATTATATGGGATAAGAATCAAAGCAAGCACATTTCTGTGTGAACCAGCCTCTCCATTAAAATATACGGAATGTCCATCTCTCACAGCCAGAAGCTCAAATGTAACTAGTATTCATAAGTTAGCATCATTATGAGGTTGAACCACGTTGTTATTTAAGGGATGAAGTGGTAGGACTGGCTTTCTAGTCTCTCCCACTGAAAGGCTAAGCAACAAGACAGAATCAACAGATCTGAGATGGACATGGCATTTAGTCTCTCCTGGCATGAGATGACCTTTCAGAAAAATGCTTTGGAAACACTGAGCACAAATGCAATTACATGGTGCTGCCAGTCAGAACAAATACACTATTGTGGCCACTGTAGCAGGTGAAGCAGAACAGACCCAGCCCAGGATGCCAGGCTTTAACCAGCAACTTCAGAATTCCTACTGCTATCCAGGCTCTTCTTCCACTCCAAGTGGCTGGGCTTTTTTATTTTGGGGTATCTTTTTTTGCCCTGGGTTAAGCCTGTGGGTTTGCTTTTGCACACTGAGCTGCGCCTGTTAGCATATCACACTAAGACTTGGGAATGCCTCAGCTCCTTACTGGAGATGGGGGGTATTTGTTTAAGGACAGAAAAAATGATGAAACATATGCCCAGCTCTTGCTTTCTTCTACCTTCTGCCATACATAGTCACTGTTGTGCTGTCTGTGACATCCAATTTGGCCTGGTCCTAAAATAAACACAGGTACAACCTACCTTTCAGCAGGAGGCAGGAGCAGCAGCAGGTAAAACAACACAAGGACACCAACTGCCCAAGGTGCTTCCCTACATCTCCACCCACAAGGAGCTGCTAAGTAAACACCAGCTCATGCAGTCATGATTGCCAAGCTTAGCAAGTTTTGCTTCCTTGTCCCTCAGCAGCCTTCTACACATTATCCTCCTATCTAGAGGAAGAAGACTTGCAAGTGAACTTTTGGTTGTTCCTTATGTATCATTCTTTGCAAAGTCTGTGGCCAAACAGGGTCCTCCTTCTCCTGCCCTCTGCCTCTCTGAATCTTTCTCACCTCACAATTACCTTTTTCGCCAACATTCTAATCTCAGCAGTGTCTGTCAGTGAGCCAAAGCTTGCAGAAATTAGTGAACAGCTGAGATCAGTTAAAAATTTCAGAGATGGTTTAAAAGAAGAGAGTCATGCAATGTGCTCAGTAGAGCACACTACTGTCCCAAAGTATGTCTGAAAAGCAGTTGTACAACCATGGCCTTCCTCTAAAGGCCAGGATTGAGTACTAGGAAATGTGATTTTTATTCCTGGTTTGTCTAAAGACACATATGATGACAGACAAGCCATTTAACCTTTCCCTGTTGCTTTTCCTGCCTAAATAATACTGAAAAATATGAAAAGGGGATCAGCAATGACTCTCTGACTCAGCATTATCTAGAAAACAGAGGTTCATGGGAGCAGTGGGCACAGAAGGACAGTCCTTAGCCTTATTGCTGGAGAAAATACAGTGATTGATGTATTGTCAAGCAGCCTCTCCCTAAGTCACCAAAGTCTTTACAATGTCCCAAACAGCTGAAGTTAGAAGAAAACTAATAACTCTACTGTGGGCCATTAAAGGGTTTCCAATCCCATTTCCTCCCAATAAATCTTTCTTAGGTCTGTAAGGGTCTAATGAGCACTGTCAAACTGAGCTGTACGAGGTGAACTACGAGCGGTGCAGCTGGACAAGCTGGACCAAATGGCTTCCAGTAATGAGCACACTGGCCATCAGGGGACAAGGTCTCCAGCCAAAGTTAAAAACTTCAGAGAAACCCTGAGGTGAATGTTCAAGCCTGCCCCTGGGTAACATCATACAACAGGAGCCAGAACTGCTAAACAATGACATGTTTCTTAGGAGCCTCTTCTGAAAGGCCAAAAAGCTTGTGCAGCAGTGTGAACAAGCATGTCATCACTTCCCTCTGGGAAAGCAGTGCTGCATTTTGTTGTTTTGTTTCAGGTTTTGCTGACTTCACTGCCTGGAATAATAAGCCAGATGGAAGGTCTGATTTTATAGGATGAGAGCAGTGTGTGAAAGTTAACAGTGGAGACAAAGTACTGTGGCAGCAAAGGGAGATAACTCGTGGGGTGATGTTCAAAGGAGGACTCCAGGCTGAAAAGGAGGAAGAGCTGTCAGAATCTGTGGTATAGGGGAATGCAGAGCAGGTAATGAAGACAGCAGGATATCTGAGCACAACACAAGAATGAGAGCAATAAAATGAAGAAAAATCTCCCTCTGAAAGGACAGTGCCTTTCAGACTCAAGCACTTATGGTCTGCTTAAAGGAAAGAATATTCACACCCATTCAAGTAGCTACAACTCTCTCCAGAACTGAGCACAGGTTCCCTCATGAGGTGGCTCCAGCTGGGTCTGTGTCCCCAGCACCCAGAGAATGCCTCAGCAGGAAGGTAAGAAAGGATTTTTCAGGTCTCTCCTCTATAATTAGCATTTCATAATCTTCTTAGCTAAAAGAAAAAGGTAGATGAAACTCTGATACTTTTTCATAATAATGTAGTACAAGTGGTGAGTAAAAGCCCAGCCCCTTCAATAAGTAGTATACCAAAAAAAAAAAAAGCTTTGCAGTTCTAATCAAGAAGATCAGACCACCTGTGAGTTAGGTCTATGCAATTATTGTATTTGCATTTTATAGAGAGGGTGTTATAAAGCAACACGACAGAGGAAGAGGAATAGTACCAATATTTTTAAAGACTGAGTGCCCAAACTCAGAAATCCATATGATTTTCGAATGTCATCAATAAGCAAAGCTCCAGATGCTCCTACACTCTGAAATTGCAGCAATCATAATGACTGCCTGCTTACAAAAGAGCAGAACCTCCTAGCCTCATCTAACTCACTCCCACATCCCTTACAAATATTAACAATTGGAATGTCTACAGGACACTTAACTTCAAAGAGGTTGAGATAGTACATAGGACTCATTTACTCTATGTAAGAGGGAGGAAAAAAGTTACTTTTCAATTAAATGATAAGACAAACACTGCGAGGAATTGAGTCTTTTCCTTAAATTATAGTCCTAATTCAGTCATTACACATCATTATTAAATTTGCACAAAATGATTAGATAGGCTTTACTTACGAAAGAGAAATAAATGGAGCTGCCAATGTTGGCATAAATCACTATTTAAAATAAAGACCAAAAGTCGTTCTTGGTGTGCAAGCCTGTTTGTGGGTGCATTTGCACCAATATCTATTTTAGACAGCTCCATTTTTCAGTACACTGAGTACCTTGTGGAAGATACCATATATATTCACCTTAGAGCTTTTGATGTGTCCTATTCGCAGGGACCATCATGGGTGATGCAGTACATATATTTGTGTTTAATTAAAAAAAAAAAAACCAAAACACAACAAATCAGCAGAATTTGGAGAAATAATTGAGTACTTTTCAACAGGGAAAATCAGCAATGTTGCAAGCAATGCAACAGCACAGTAAAATGCTCTGGATAGAACAGACTACAAGGAAGCTTCCAGAACTAATCAAAGCTCTGACCTATCAATAAAAAGGGATACTAAAAACATCTTTCACTATGTACTTGGCCACTAGGCCATATGCAGTAACATATATATCCCTCTTATTGGAAACTACTTGCTTCACTATTTGCTTAGTGGTAACAATTGACACATTTGAAAGGTGCAATCTTAAGCATGTCAGAAATTTTATTTCTCAACTATCAGGAAAAATAAACCTACTTCAAAATTCAGTTTTTCCTCCTCTACCTCTACTCTTCTCAGTATGAAGTACTTCAATGTGAAATATGATGTACTTTAACAAGATTTTATAAAAGAAATAAAAAGAACAGCTGAAGAAGGATGCTTGCTGTGCAGAACAGCAAGCTTTCTAGGTCTTACAAAACCAGACTCTTACATATTCACTAGAACACTTATCAGAAGCATTTTGACTAGATAGAGGGAGGCTTCTAGGTACTTCTACTGATCTCAAAGCAAACACTAAACACTGCATAGCCCTCCTGTACAGCAATGGTATTGCTGGTTACAGGGAAGCACGTAACACTGAAGTGACAGCAGCTGTACCAGGGGCTGCAGCTGTGCTGGGGATGGACAGTGCAGGAAGACCACGGCCACTGCAGCTGGAAGCAGGGCTGTCTGCAGGTCACCAAAGGAGGTGACCAGCCTGGCATTTTGAATCCCCAACACCAGCGTGCACTGAATTAAGCAAACTATTCAGCGGCTGCAAAACTGCAGAGGTTGCTGAAAACCCTGAGTGATAATCCTTGTTTATTCAGCAAGGCCACTTAACTGGAATGGGTAATACACCAAGGCCTTACCACAATTAATTGACACAGTAATTGACAAACCATTGCCTCTAGCTTGCTTGATGCCAGATGCTGACAGTTCTTGTGGACTCCCTGGTTGCCTTCTATCCATGGACATCCTGCTGCAGCTCACAGGCTGTCCTGGGGACACAAGCACTTTGCAGGAGGGTTCACCAGAGAACTTGCTTTTGTAACCTAACTGTTTCAGCCTCTCTGTCACCAAATACCACGCTTAGCCCAGGATTTCTGCAAAGGGGAAGCAGCAGGCTCCAGTTGGAGCTCTGGGAAGGCAAAATGGAGGTTCTACAGCAGCTAGGGACCAAGGGAGAATATTAAACACTCCATTGCCTAATCGAGCATCTTTTCAAATTAGCCTGACTGCCTTATTTTCTCTATTCAGATAGAACAATGAGCTGAAATGTTACAAAGCATCTGCAGCACTGAGCCCCACAGGCATCCTCCCCCTACTGTGCTGGGCCATCTCTCTAATACTTTTGCAGAAAGAAAACGTAGGCAGACTGGGGTTGAGAGCCCCTTTTTGCTCATCTTTTCCCACATGGTGCTGGTAACATCCATTGCCACATGCCAGTTGCACAGGAACCACTCCCACCTAAACACCTTTTGGTGGCTACAATCCCTTATATATAAAACTTTAAATTCAAAAAAATAAGGCTTCCCTTTTTAATCAAGGACTCGTAGAGTAGCTCACCAGATAAACCACCTCTAATTATTTTAAGACAAACAAGCCTCATTTTCAAATTAAAATGGGAACAAACGTGTTAAATGCACAGGGGTGGTTTGACTCAATTCAAGGATAAGTATGTAAAAATCTATAGCTCATGATGCGTAGAGAGGGCCAGAGGCTGGAATGATCTCATAGGCCCTCTGCAGCTGTAGATTAATAATTTTATAAAGCATGATTTCTCTGACTCTTCATCGCTCCAACCTACATCCATACTCCTCACCCCACATAGTCACTGTATGTCTGCACCCAAACCAAACCACAGAAACTACTGATCAAAAAGAATGCATGAACAGCACTCCCTATCTCTGTGCCTGTTCCTTCCAGCCCCAGCTGGGTCACCAAAACATCAGCACTGGAACTCACAGGTATCCAGTATAAACTGAAACTAGAGCTTTCCACAGAGCAGCCATAAGAGCTTTTTTGCAAACAGGGCAGAAAGGTGTAATGAGTTCAGAGCAAGCACTGTTTAATTAGGGCAGTGTGAGCTGTTGTAGCTTCTTCAAAATCCTGATCATTCCAGAAGTCCCCTGCAGAGCAGCCAGGCCTGCTGCAGACATCCTCTCACCTGTGGAATGTTTTGCAAAAAGAAAGGAAAAAACTCTTCTGTTCCTCTTTGTGCATGTTTCCACAAAGTGCATGTGGCAGAAAAGGCCCAAGGAGAAAGGAAGACTCCTTCGCAATACCAGACCAAATTTGGAAAGGCAACAGTGATTTTCAAATCAGAGCAGCCTTTCAACCACCCAAATAAAACCTAAAAAGCAGGTTGTCAGCCTCTGCTATTGACTTGATATCAAAAGTCATGAATTTCAGGAGCAAGGAAAAAATAGCACTAGCACCAGTGATCAAATAATTAAGGATGTGACCTCCAACTTTTGGTTCACCTGGGATCTAAAAAATCCCATTTAAGAAATGCCTGCTGGTAAGCCCACCAAGAGACACACAGAGGGTAAGCCAAGGTGAGACTGATGTGCTTCTCCATTACCCACACCACTGCTTCCTCACCACACCAACATGCTCCAAACTTCCCTTTTCTTCCAGCTTACCACCTTCCCAGTACTTTTTAGAAACATTTTTTCTTTAATTTGCTTCAATGAAACAATCCCCACTCCTGCTGCAAAAAGAAAACCAGAAAGGACTGTGAATGTCTGCCTAGTTTAGAAAAGCTCAAGTTGATTTAGACAACATCAAGTGCGTAAGGCAGACATGTTTGTTTACATCCTGCAAACTGCTGCTTACCCATCTTAACAGCATCCCACATTACTGCCTGCACTGCAACAGCCTCAAAATCTTTACAGTGCATCAACTCTTTATCTTGAGAGCTTTCTCTAACTGTTAGATTCATATTTTAAGATCTGACACTGATCAGTTTACAGCATTTGTTCATTCACCTGAAAAACAGCTACTGCATAAGAGCTGCTATGGTTTACTTGCAACAAAAGCAGTTTCTTTTAGTTTTCCTCTTAAAAAAAACAGAATAAATATCTAACATAAAACAATAATGGAAAAGTACATATTTTGAAAGACAAAGTTTTGGTGAATGCTATTAGTTGATGCATTCAGAAACACTCTTTCAAAACCATGTTTGGAAACATAATTCATGAAACAACTAGGGCAAGGTCCCTTCTGCTGAAGACTCTTTGAGGCCCCCAGACACCAATGTGTCAGCTTCCTGGGTTTGCAGTAACAGTTGTCTGTCTTCTCAGAGGAACAGACTGAGGACTAAAATGACTTATTTTTGAGTGATTATTCATATGAAATGAAAATTTCAAATTTAGAAATAGATAAGACAGATGACCATACAGCCTAAGCGATGTCTTCAAGAAATAAAGGCTTTGACAGTTTCACATCATGAAGTACATGCTAAGGAGGATTCTTAATCTTTTTTCAAGTTCATCTTAGGTATAATTTCCAGAGAAGAATGCCAGTTTGAAATAGCATCCAGCATTAAATCTTGGGAAATCTGATACAGTAAAGTTAACATAATAATAAGTAAGGTAAAGTAAAAGGTTGTTGTTGCTACGATATAAAATTTTGCATGTGTAAGATTGCTCTGTAATCTTAGTAGACAGAGAAACATCCAGAAAACAATCTCATCCTCTCCTATTTGTCTACCACTAACCTGTGTCTGACATTTTTCTAGGCACTTCCTCAGTTTCTCATAAAGCAAGGGAGAGTGAAAATGTGGCAGACAGCATTTCCAAAAAAGAAAATCCTATAATAGTTTTGAATCCTCTGTTATTCACATCAACTTATCCCCTCAGCAGTAAGACAGCATTCAGCTGCCACTGGTCTGACCTACAGTCCTCCCCCATTCACAATGGGTAGCTCTTCACTGTTTGAATAAAAGGCCTACTAAAACTGATTTATCCTGTACTGCCTTCTGTTTGGTTAGTTATGGTGTCATTCAGTTTGTTACAAGAAATACTTCAAGCTGCTTCCATAATTCAAACATGCACAAGACAGTTAAAAGAGACTGTTGTCAAGCCCATCAATGTATTAGTTACAGCAACAAGACCCAGCAGCTTTTGCAAGAACCAAACCATACAGCAGGTCATGAAGACTGGCTCAGACTTCTCATAGGCCTCATGATATTATCACTTGATGTAGAGCTATAAATCAGTTTAAGCAATCTCTGTATTTTCAATGCTGTAAGATAGATAACAAAGGGTGACTGAGCTCACAAGGCAGAAACAAACAGCCCTCCTTTAGCTCATCAACCTTCCTAGATACTCTTGCCCCAGAGTACCCAGCCCAAGTGCTCAGTGTTCTGAGATGAGCCCTCCCTTGTTCACCATCTAAAATCATCTGCCTCCACGCTTCCATCAGAGCCATGAGCATACCCCCCATGCACTAAACAGCTCTGCAAACAGAGTTAATTCCCACGCATAAAATACAGATCAAAGGAAGTCCTCAAGCTGCCCCCTGGAGATCCAGGTTCACTCCTGACACCAGTGCTTCAGCTTTCACATCTGACTTCTACAAAACAGCCTCTGTTCATGGGTGTCTCCTGCTCCTGACACAGTTCTATCACATGCTAGAGGAACTAAGACTTTAACAGTATACAGATAGCATCCATGTTTGTTTCCCATTTTTGCCCCTTGTGAAGAATCTCTCAGACAGCAACACCACCAAAGGCTGTATGAAAAGATGTTCTTTCCTTTCTTCAGCAAATTGCCAGAGGCTTTTAGAAGAGCAAGCACAAAAGAAAATAGGTTCTCCTGACATTGCATCCCCCAGATTCTACTGTGCTGAAGAAGGAAGCCAATACAGGACCTTTTCCCTCCAGCACTTGGCTGGAATCTGGGAGACAGTGTTGGATAGAAATCATCACAAAACATGTAATACAGTGTGTCTTGTTTTTATACTCTCCCGCAGACATCCACTTTTGGATGCTGCTGGAGAACAGAAACGTGTTCTGAGTCATTATGGCCACTCGTGTTCATCTTATGATGGACAGCTGCCATCAACTTCTCTTTGAGGAAAGCCTGATGCAATTCCTCAACTGAAGCAGGAAGCCCAAATGGGAGCGCTGCAACTCTCTTTGTCCTGACCTGGGCCAGTGAAATGACAAACACTGATCCTGATTTTAGAGTAAACTGTGACAGGAACATTACAACACGAGGTCTGTAAGGGCCTGTGGCTGAAAACAGACAATGGCTTCAGTATTGCAGGAAAGTACTGCAGCAAGAGATTGGGAGCATCTTCTGTTCCAATCAGCTCAGTGTGGGACACTGTACCATTTGTCATGTTGAAAGAAATACAATGCTGCTGTAACTAGGCAGGCAGCACTTCCTCATTCCCTTAGCCTCAAAGCAACAGAGATCTGTACTATTTAATGGAGATAGGAAGCAGAGAGCTGGAGAGAATTTTAAGGTGGGTGGTCTTGTTTGAGCCGTTCTCATTAAGCTGTATAAATATTCAGTCTGGCCAACCACTGTTTTCATGGCTGTACCAGCTGGTTACAAAAATTAAGATAAAAAGCAAACCAAAAGAAGTTCTTTCCTGTCTGTGTAGAAATTTAAACTTACGGATAACCCACAAATGCATGAAATAACATACCTCTCTGTCTCCTATCATATGTCTATATGTGCTGGCATTTTCCCACAAACAGCTGCACATTCACATGAACTTATCAGAAAATCACCAAATCTTATATTGACAGGTTTACTCTCACATTTGCACAAAAGTTCATTTCTACATAGTATGACAAACTCCAGCTCACCAATTTACACAAACAGTGATGTGGACATGCCCTCAAACACTAAATCTGCCACTTCCCTTCTCTTTTTCCTCACCAAACAGGCAGAGGCACAGTTACAGGCATATACAAGTCCCATATGCATCCCTAAAGACCCTTCTGAGATACAGCCACTGTGCAAATTTCAGCCACTCTATATTTGTCCTGAAATGAACTAAAAGGCAATGCCAAACCCTGAGAAAGCAATGAGCATAGCTGTTAAAAAGATATTCAAATACATGTACTCTCTTATAATCATAGTCATTCCTAGTTAAATCAAAAAGGACAGAAATTTGCGGAAGAACCAATGCTAAGTAAGAACCTTGTTAAAACAGTGATGACAACAGACTGGCTTGCAGGAGAGCTCTTGGGTTGGAAGGAATCTGCAAGAACATTGTGCAGGATTCACTGTTAGACCACATCTCACTTAATACTCATATTAATCTGACTAGGCATAGGACAGGAATGTGCTAAAGTAATTCACTGGCATCCAGGTAGGAGATTCTGTTAACACAAAGGAGGATCACAATATCACAAGGATGGGTTGGATCATCATTAGGACTGGAAAAACAGAAATAGTATGTGATGTAATATTGTGCTTATTTCTGACAATGAAATGCCATATCCACACCCCTCCTATAGATCCTATCAGCAGCAACAGCAGCTCTCCAGACAAGCCTGGCAGGCTGCATCCCCTCCACAGCCACTGTCCTCTAGGCACTAAAGCGACCCCTGGTCATCAGCGAGGATGGCTGCCACTGGAGCATCTCCAGGCTTTCCAACATCCTAAAACTTGCACTTTCTGTGGCATATTCACCCCAAGACCTCTAGTTTTGTCTTGCCTTCATAGCTGAAAACATAACTATGCTAAAGAAGAAATAACAGCCAAGCAAGTTTCCCATTACACAGAAATCACATTAATGCACCACAGTGAACCTGGATTATATTAAGGATGGAGAAGCCCAGGATAGTTCCCCAGTTATGCTGGATGATCCCCAAATCATGACAACTTCCATGTCCATCACCTTGTCTCTGCAGATCAGGATGCTGGAGCCCATGGCCTTTGACCAGGTGATCGTGTGTCAGCCCCAGAGCAGGCAAAGTGACAGCGGCCTGCCGAGTGAACGAGAGAGCCTGCTAACATACAGGGACAGACGGACAAGGGGACCTCAATGCTGCAGGCTGTTTGGCAGGTCTTGGGCTG
Source organism: Promerops cafer (assembly GCA_013398275.1). Taxonomy (NCBI): domain Eukaryota; kingdom Metazoa; phylum Chordata; class Aves; order Passeriformes; family Nectariniidae; genus Promerops; species Promerops cafer. Next base: position 354,471 of record VZSE01013652.1, on the reverse strand, counting down.
GGGAGCCCACTAATACCATCCTTCAGGAACCACCTCAACCCAACCAGGTACGGCATAGCCTCAAGGAGACAACCCAGCATCAAGGGCACTGCACAAAAAATAGTTATTTTCTGTGTCTACACGCCACGGAATTCAAACCCTCCAGTTCCAAGAGCAGGCACCGTGAGCTGCTGTCCCCATGTTATACCTGGGGAAACTGAGGCAATGGTTCAACAAATTATCAGAAAAAAAAAAAAAAAAAAAGCACCAGGACAGAAACAGCCCCTTCAACTGCTCTGACCACCCACAGCACTGCTTCTTAAGTCAGAAATCTTTCTTCAACTGATGATTTGTCATACAGCAGCTCCCAATAATTTCTCTGGTATCTGGCCTGTATTTATTTTCTGCCCACACCTCCTCATTAGCATGTCCTTCTTTGTTCTGTGCTTCATTCCTCTGGCCTGTGTCTGAACACCTTCCCATTATACTTCTGTGTGCCATCCATAGGCAAAGCTACTCCTGCTTCTCTAAGCAGCTCCAAGCAGCCCATTACTCATCGTCCATGCAGTCCTGCACCAAGCTGGGTCTCACCAGCATCAGGATTCAAAAATAGCAGAATGGGAAAAGGCATCCTTGGAACCACAGAGACAGTCCACATTTCATATCAGAACAGAGGGCCTGAGAGAAATTAATTTAGGAAGAGAGTAGGCACAAAGGCAAAAAATCATGAGTCTTCCATTTGATTACATTTTGGAGACAAGGTTTGTTTGGTTTTTTTACTTCCCCTCTATCTCAAATATATAGAAGAATAAGAAGGATAATCTGGAGCTGGGAACTATTTGAAAACCAAAGGGAACTTCAAAAGAAATTAAAATTAGTTAAATATTTATACAGTACAGCTCTAATTAAATTAATAGGGCTGCAGATGTGCTGGGGAGATCACCAAACTTCCTCCTTCACCTTAGCCCTCTTATTCAGTTATTACTGCAAAATTTTTAGCTAATTACTGACACAACTGAAGCTACCTTTAAAAAGGCACATCAGAATCAAAAAAATTGAAACAAATAGAAATAATAATACCTTGCAAAGAAAAGAAGAATTGAATCCTCCTTCTCAGCACAGGTGTCATGCAGTAAATATTTAAGAGCAGCACATATCTTCCCATATAAAGCCCCTCAAGTTCCTACACTCCCTGGGAATTCCTGAAACAGGACCACTGAGCAAACGCTGATAAACCAGATATACAGTTACATTCACTATGTGTAACCAGTCTCTCAACCATCTAGCCAAACAATCAGCATTATCACCATGTGTGAGTGACAGATCTGGACAGCTCTGTGTGTCAAACCCTTACTCTTCACCTCTCTGCCATGTGCTGGAAACTCCAACTCTGAGTTAGGCAGTAACCCTTTAATGGATGTACAGAGTTGAGTGTGAATAAGTGAATCTGCTGCATTCAGACATTAACAGATTCCTCCCTGTGAGGAGAAAACCAGGTTCCCAAGTCCTGCCCAGTGGGTATCCAAAACACTAAACTGCATATCCATGTTTATGCTTGTGTGCTTGTTTGTTTCTACTTTGCTCTCAAACATCATGACTATCTAATTACTTCCAGCAGAGAAGAGAGTCTTCAGAAACAGGCCAAAAGTGTTATACCTCCACTGCAAAATTATCTGCTGGCTGCAGCAGCCTGAGAAATGCTCCATAACCAGTGGCTCCCATAGGCAGGCTATGTGCTGCAGCCACCAAAACACCAGACAAAAAGGGTGGCTCCCATCATTTCCATAAGCAGGCTGGTACTGTACTCCTGAGAACAATTAGTGCCAAGATTATGGATCCCAACAGACACAAGCTACACACTGGCACTGAGCAGCACTGTCAAGAGAAATAACCCTGCACAGAGTTTTAGGCACTTCAGGAAATAGAAAACAGCAGCCTAATGACCTCCAGCATAAGACAGTAGTGGGGAAAAATAAAAATGAAAGGACTTGGAAGATCTGTTGAGGGTTTGAGCAACTGAGAAGCAGTTAGATGGCACCAGGTCACGTAATTTTCTTTTGTAGATATAGTTCAAAGTCTTCTTTGCTGATGTTTATCACAAAGCTCCCAAGTAATTTTATATGACCTCACAGGAATTCCAGGATATATCTCCAAACACAGGGGTGCACATACCCAAGATTCTAGATACCCCTTAATAAAGAGCAAGAACATGTATAACTCGTGTCAGTGCTGAAATTCTCCAGATCACAATGCCCTGCACCTTCCAGTCTCTCACTCACTGAGAAGAACAACAAAAACTGTTCCTTGATACAGCATTACAGGGAATTCCCAGAACAGCCCTCTGTGTAAGGCTGCAACAGAGATTCTCCCTCCTTATCCCCAGCTGAGATTAAATGAAGCTATATGCTCAAAATTATAGAGACAGTTACAAGCAAAACCAGAAATACCTTTCAACCCCATGTCTGGCCATCAGAGAGAAACTCTTCTTGCATCTTCATGCCTCCCTGTTTCTGACCTAAAATGCCTTAGTGCTTCTTGAGGGCAAAAAGTATCTGGATCACTTACTTGCCATGGATATTGATGTGCCACAAGTAACACAACTCCTATGGTTTTAATTCAAGAAGATACAAAACTACCTTGTAGAGAGAAGAGGAGAAACAAGAAAGCCTTGCAAATTTTTATTTGCAATGCCAATTACCTCAGATCCTCCCGTTCCAGTTCCATCTCTAAAGTTCGCCTCTATTTTCATGGTTCTAGCAAATAATGCACCACATCAGATCTCAAAAGGCCACTTAGATCACACCACAGGCCTCTGCGCTGTACCAAGAAGTAATTTTCCATTATCACCATCCTCAAAAAGAGAACTGAGATGCACAAAGGATACAAAAGACAACAGAAGGACTTCAAGCACAAGTAATAAGAATATTGGGAGAAAAAGTCTCAGATACAAGAACAAAGTTCAGCATTTCCACCATCCATGTATCAGGAAGCAAAAGTTAGTCTTTTTATCAGCTCCAAACTAAACTAGCTACACTCCACTCCCCACAAAATGTAACTAGCACTGGCTACCAAAGTCTTCTTGCTCTGTCCATAAGACCTAAAAGGCCCAGAATACCAGATACTACTTGGAAAAATACCAAACAGAACAATCACTGACAAAAAAAAAGAAGAAACAAAAAAAGGAATGGACCCAAGAGGAAATGAGGAAAAGCCCTCAAGCATAATTTGAAGAAAGTAGAGGCCAAAGGTAGAAAGAGAAAAGCTGTCTGGAGACGCTTTGAAACAGGACAGCTGGGTGAGACTGCTTTCTGCCTTGCTCATAAAGGCTCCCAACCCATCTCTTTGCTTTTTGCTTTGACTGTTTCTTTTTGCCAAAGAGCTTGTTTTCCTTCTTGTCATCATTGTGGGCTTTTTCCCCTTTTCTCCCTCAGAGCAGCTGTCACATTTACTCAGGTCTCATGAACTGCTGTGCTGCGGGTGCGTGTGATTAATTATACCGTTAGCCTTCATTAAGTCAGTGGATTGGCACTCTGGTAGAGAGGCAGCAGGACCAGAAGGAGAAGCCATTGAGAGCCAGCAGGATCTGTGTCCCACCGTTTGTGTGTTTTTTGGGCATGTGAGGCTTTTGTCCTCAAAAATAGCAATATCTGAGTGGGTTTTTTATGCTTTGATAAACGACAAAGCTTCTGCTTCACTGCATGCCAGGCTCAGTAAAAAAAAAAAAAAAAAAAAAAAAAAAACCCCCCACCAAAAAAAAAAAAAAAATCAAGGTCCTGGAACATTTTACTACCTCAAATATCTTGCTGCTGTTGCCTACTTGGTTTTGTGCAGTGGAAACCAAATAAGATAGTGTACTGATCATGGCTTTTGTCCTCATGCCGCTTTAAAGAGAGAAACCAGAATTCCCAGATGGGGCAGTCTGCTTTCCTTTAGGATCACCAAATTCAGCTAAAATGCTTCTATTCCATACTTCCCAGAAATAGTGCTTGGTCTTTCAACAGCCCAGTGAAAAGAGCACTATGGGAGACAAAGACTCACTTTTGTTTGTTCCAAGGCATTAGCTTCTCCCACACAAGGGCATGGGACATTTTCTCCAATGCTCAAAGAGAAAGCTCTGTTTCTATTAAAATTGCACATATTCATCTCAGCTGTTTCTACCTGGCTGGAGCTTAACCAATAATTGAGACCAAGTTTTCAATACTTTATAAGATATAATTGCAGCCTAAAATCTTCATAATTCTGCTAATAACTCTTTACTCTGCACTACTGAAAAGAATACAGTTCCTAAAAGTTATGATATGTCCCTGTTTTCTTTGGAAGGATTCACTACAGATGTTGTTGGCATTTCTTCTAAAAAGCTCTCCAGCTCAAAACACAGAAATTCAGTTTTTGGCATGATGATATTGTGTTTTACTAAACATTGATGAACACTCTCTGGAAGAGAATTTGATTTTAGGAAATAGGGTAGTTTGACCACTCTACTTATGTCATGTGGTATAATAAACAGAGAAGCCTAAAACCAATTTTCTCCAGATTTTAATTTTGTTTTAGTCACCACTGAAAAAAAAAATCCCACATGAATACACTTATGGCTCATTCTTTGCAATTTCAAATCTCAAAAATTTGGTTTACCACAATTGTAGATTTTGCTATATAGCAGAAAACTAGGGGTGTCACAGTTCCCATTGCCAGCTACACCAAATCCAGATGACTGAAGGATGTAGCCAAATTATGGATGTAGCCTACTTATGGATGTAGCCAAATTAGGCTCCAGACTAGCCTCAAGGACCGCAGAACAAGCAGAACCATTGACCCCATTTGAGCAAGAAGATACCAAAATGTCTCTCTGGGGAAGGGGCAAAAGTGACTCAACATGGGGAGCTTCAACAGATTGTTTGAGAGACAGAGAGATCAGATAAAAGTCCAATAGAGCAGATGCTGTAAGAGGATTAGAGCAAGCGGATTAGAAGCCTTGAGAATACAAAGATCATCAGACTCATGATTCCTCTTTAAACATAATCAGGAACAAGTATCCCAACTTCCCCTACCCACTAACAATGCTCCACGTCCTTATTTGCTCTCTCCCTCCTCTTCTACTTCCCAATCTCCCTCTCAATCATTTTATGTTCCTGAGAGGTTATTAACATCATGTGACGGACTTGCATGAAGTCAAGTAGAAGTTTCTAGAAATGTGGCAGGATCTTCTTAGGCTAGGAGCAGCAGGAAGACTATGAAGCTGGCCAAGGACATACCAAAATCCTCAGGTCCTGATACAAGCTCACTTAGGTGGGTGGCAAGCAGGAATGCCAGATACCAGGGAGAATGCAGGACCTAAATGAATGAGGCCAAGAACATAAGTGCTTTTCCAAATATTCTACTGTCCAAAAACCCTCTGTTTACATGACAGCATCACTTGTGTGTTACATTAAGTTCACCTCTCTTTCAAGTAATTTAGTTATGGCTGAAGAGCCCACCAGCAACCACTGAATAACCTTCATCAAGTTATATAATACTGTTCTCTACTCCCAACATTGAATCCACCCAGTTTGGGCTGTACTGAAAGCATTTGTCCACAGGATTTTTCCAATTATCTTCTAAGTGGGTTTACAGATCTAAGTGCTAGGAAAACATCACTATGTACTGAGGACCAGCACCATGAAGCTATGAAATGTATCCACAAAGTATGCATGTTTGACATTTGCTTGTCATTATAAGCACACAGGCATCCAAAAGCACAGCATGAAATATCATACTATTCACAGGACCAGCCACACCATGGAAAGCAAGAGATTAAGTAAACAACTGTGCATATGCTATAAGCTGAAATAAACATAATCTTTTCCAAACAATTATGAATCAACTCAAATTATGAATTTGTATGTAAAATGTGCTGTAAAAACATCTGACTTAATCAAATAATTTGAAGCACTATATAACAACCCACCCAATTCCACCCAAAGTAAATCATGTCACCATCAGTTTTACAAAACTTTGGGCCTACAAAAACCCAAACAGTCTAGAAGCCCTCGTTGTTGAAATGAATCATGAAGTCAACCTACACTGACTGCATGAACATAAATATGCACATGCATGGAAAAGCACCTCTAGCAAATGTCACAGGCAGCAAACCTGCTACATACTAAGCCACAGGCTCCGGAATGGGAGGTCCCCATTTTCTAGAGATCAATTGCATTTTGACACACCATACTTAGTTCTGGGTATTGCCTCTGAACTCCTTATAACCTCTCCTTATGCTTTCCAAACTGATCTGCAGTTCAGGTCACACGGAGTCTTCCTCATGGCATACGCTCCAGACCACTGTCTATCGACCTTCTCTCCTAAAGCCTGCTTTATTTGTGCTTTGAGTTTGTCAGCAAATATAAGTAGATGTTTAATTCTATGTTCAGTAGAAGTCATGAATCTCCACCCACCCTTTCTTCTGTGGAGAACTTTGGTGCCAAATGTGAAAAGTGGTAGAACACACATCAATTCTGCAATCAGCAGGTTTGGCCCATGCCCACCCCTTATCAGAAGGAATTCGACTGTTTACCACAATGATTGAAAATATGCATGTGTCACCTCAGATTTGCACATGACCTCTGCTTACTCACCTCTTCACAACAGCTCCTGATGTTTGGCCTTCCTCATAGAACAAAGAATAATCAGGTACCATGGTTTTCACCAATCAGCCCCACCAGCCTGTTGGGTTTTCTTTTCAGTCCCAGCAACAGGGTTGTGTGGCTGCATGCCTGCAAACCCTGGCTAGCTTCCCCCTGCAGTCCCTCACGCCAGCCTTCAGTGAATTTGCCATGACAGGCTTGACACCTGCGTGGGGGCAAGAAGGAATCCTGCCCATTACAAACAGAGCCCTCAGCCAGACACATACTTCTCTTCCAACATGCTGCGAAAGGAGAAGACCCAACCCCTGCTACTGGTGTACATGTGTCCCTTCCCCAAGATGACCCAAGTTTCCTCACTAGCAATGACACTGCCACATACATCAGAAATATCCACACAGCACTCCAAGGGCTGTACAAAACAGCAGTGTTACTACCACAAACCAGAGGCTGACAACAGAGAAGATTCCTCTACTCTAACTCTTCCGACAACTGAATGGAGAGGATTCCAGTAGCCACTGCAGCCCTGTTCCAGTCTCTCATTCTGATGAAAAAAGTACAAAACAAGGAAATAAGGAGAAACAACGATAGCAAATCAACTAGAATCTGACAGAGCAGCAAAACCAGCTGGATGCAGTGAAAGTAAATTCAGTTATGTAGGGATATAATATAGTTCCCCCTAACTACTCAAGAAGTTATTCCTTCCAATGCAAAAATATAAATTAGATGATCTTTCATTAAGAATGAGATCTACGTTAAAGCCAGAGGCAGACAGCAGTTTTACAATGCAGGAATGCCATGATGCCCTTAACAAAAAACTACAATAGTCAGTGTACGCAGAATCTCTGAAGATACATCCTGCTGGGGCAGCTGATGAGGGACCAATTAGAGGAAAGTAAACGAGATCTGCACAGCAAAAGGGCATTTCTTTTTGAACTTAGAACTCTGGAAACTGCTTTGCCAATGCACCCAAACCTGACCCACTCTTTGAGCTTTTGATAATTAAGCTGTCCCCTACACGCCTCCAGTTTCAACTTAAACATCCCTGCTAGTAGAGCAGTTTAGACACCTGAAACATCCACCAACTGCTGAACTACTTAGCAATGTGTAAAACATTGCAAGTGTGAGCTTGCATTTAAGGAACTAATATTTGACCTGTGAAGGCCAGCATCTCAGAGATGAAGTACTGCATTATCTTATCTACATCTCTGCTGATAATCTGCTTTATATCCTCCAGGAAGCTTTTCTTTTTCTGGATGCAGTGGGAAGTAAAATAAAATTTTTTTAAAAAATTAAAAGAAGAAAGAAAATAGAGAAGGTTAAAAAAAAGGAAAAATAAAATAAGAAAGAACAATGTATTTGACAGAGGGATATCACTCCTGAACTTAATAAATGTAGAAGAGAGAATAAGACAGTAATTGGCAAACAATAAGAACATTGTCTCCAATGACCTGCCATGATGAAGGGGAAGGATCCCTGAGACCCATGTGAACTCATCTGCTTTTAACCACTGTGGAAGGAGCTGTGCTGACAGACTCCCATCTGCTGGTAGATCAGATACTGCAAAATACACATCAAAAAAAACCCACATTATTAGGAGAAAGTTATGTATGTGGATCTATATACACAGATCTCATCTAAGGCTGGCGAGCATGCTTGGGATTCCCCAGGACATTCTCATCTGTCCCCAGTACTATCACTTTGCAGTTGTCAGATGGAGGGCTTATTTACAGCTCAAGGGGAGCACTTTGATGAAGAGCTCTAAATAACTTAGTGAACCATAAACCATTCTCCTGAAGCAAGACCCCCAGAATCTATCCTGAAACCTAGTCCATAATAATAACTGAACTTTCCTACAAAAATTTTTTGTTGTTCCATTACTCACAGGGGAGTGAAATGGTTGCAGCTTTATCACCCTGCTGCTAAACTGTCCTTCCATAAGCAGTTCTTATCTACAGAGTCTCTCAGTATCCTGCAGCCTTCGTTCACATCAGTCAGGTTAATAAACCCCTTCCCAGTACAGCCCCGAGTCTTGTTTGATAGCTCCCTCTGAGGCATCATGCACATATAAACTCCGAAGATTTTCCACAGGAGACCATGATGGGAGATAGGCTTGCAGAGAGTGAAGGATTCTTTATTGCCCCGTTAAAGACAGAAATCTGTGGCTGCAATTTACTGAACAGTAAGACATGCAAGAAATAAAATTTGCCCAAACACAACAAACAGCAAATGACCCAATCTGGGCACCTATCAAGGGAAAAAAATACTTCAGCTCAACAGCTGTCACGGCAGGACAGGAGTTATTCCTGATGAAAAGCAACCAGACGCTAATAAAAGAAATACTTCCTATGTAGAGGGAACAGAAGACAGAGAAGGACACAATAAGCACACAGGGACAAGTATTCCTTTGGCATGGGCAAAGACAGATCTGTAACAGGCTGCCAATTACTTGGTAATTGTGTATGAGAACAGTATCTTACAAACGCAAACCTTTGACAAAATCCCAACCAGATCCCACAATCTGTTATCACTCTGCCCAGTACTTTGTACTAAAGTGAAGCAGTAGAACTAGATCTACAGGGCACAAAGCAGTAAAGCAGGAACTCAAGGCTGTTCCTGCAAATCTGCTGGAATATTCTGGCTAAGCCAATTCCTGTCCTTGTGCCTAGGTTTCACTGTACAGAGAGCAGGCTCGCAACACATTTTTATGAAGCATTTTCTATCACAGGAAAGTAAGTTTCTTATTCCTTAGAGAGTTAAGAAGTATGACACTTCCAGGTTTTTGTATCACATGAAGCATAATTCAGCCTTTTTATTATCCAGTTTGTGAGCAGCAAAAGCAGAATAAATGCAGCAAACACTTGACCTGTCCCCTCTGTACAGGACAAAAAAATCCCAAGCCCTTGCATTTATAAAAAATTCTCTCTTGACCAAAACAATCTAGAATCTTTCCTGCAAGTTTGTCATTGTGTGGTAGGGTCACCTGGCAACAGTCAAAGAAAGCAGGAGCTGAGCTTTTTCACGAGTCATGGGTCGGCATGATTTTGCTTCAGGGGAAGCACTGGAGGGGCCAGGCAGCTGAGAACAAACCTGGTCTTATCCGGGAGGGGGCACTGGTAATACACAGTAGCCAAATCTTCAGGTTACCAAGCACCAAAATAACAGAAAATTAATATTACATGAAAATAATAAAGTATATTGTCTTGATGTTCCAGCAATTTGATGATTTGTAAAATTAAACACTGCATTCTTCTAAACTAACACAAGTAAGCCTTCTGCACTTTTGGAGTACTAAGCATATTTCCTAGCAACGGGTCTGTAAAAGCTACCAGGTACCAGTATCTGGCCAGCAGTGAGCAGACAGAGCAGTTTACTAAATATAAACGTCATGGCTGCTGCCCACAGAGGCGTTCAACAGACTCTGAGCAGGTTCCTTGCACAGACACCAGCATGCAGTGATGCAAAACCCTTCCATAGCACCTTCTGTTCCCAAACCAAACAGCCTGGAGAAGACATCACTATGAGTACTGAGACTCCTAAAACTGAAACATCAGAAAAAGAAACCTGGACACAGCAAGTACATTCACTGAGGGGCCATGGTGGGGTTTCACCTTGTAGAGCAATGTACCTCAATGTGTTTTCACCAAATACACTGAGCCTCTGGATTTTTCTCTAGACTCCTCCCACATTCCTCATCCCTTGCAGCTATGGGCTGTGACAAAGCATATTAAGGCATTAAGGCATGAGGGCCAGTGAACATCTACAAGGCAAACTTCTAAGAGAAAATACCAAATATGCATGTTTCCAAAAACATATGTCCTAGAATTTGGGAATACAGACTTCCACCAGCCAGTTGTTAACCTTGGACACCTTTCTATGTTGAACTCTGTGGAGTTGATGCTCCCTTGTATCTCCTTTCTTTCTTTTCTTGATGCCTGAAGCCCCTCAGGCCAGAATAATTTTGTTGCAGACTGGAACATTTAGGTTTGGCCTGTATGCAAAAATGGCTCAATCCAGTGCTAGACATGGGGGTGAGGGGGGGTGAGGAGTGTCAGATTTTACACTAGGCAAGGGTGACTTAGCAGTGATCATCCAAGCAATTCAAGTTTAAACTACATAAGCCCAGTGCTAGTTCTTCCAAGAGACAGCAACATCTCACTCCAAAGTACCTGACAGGGTCCCAAAAGCAAGGCTGCTGTAGAAGATAACAGGAGACTCATCAGTTTGCCCTGCTTTCAGCAGCTCTCAAACTTGGCCACAGCGGACCTGTTTCATCCTGAGCCTGTTTCATCCTGAAGCCCCAGCAGCTTCACTTGCCAAATCTTGCACTAACCAGCTCCGAGTTTCTCTCCTCACTGCACAGCAGAATGCTACCTTTTAGAATAAGTACAACTCCTCATATATAGCCTGAGCTACCAACACTCAGGAAATGTTTTGGTTGTATATTAACAAACACGCTGCCATTCAGGAGCTCAAATCTGGACACCCTGGCCAGCCATCCTGCTTGTCGGAGGTGGGGACGGCTTCTCCCGGCTCTGTCAGCCCAAGGCCCCAGGGAGGAGGGAAAGCGTTATCCGCCGACCACAGGTGGGCAGTTCTGATTTCCTCCAGTAGAGGGCAATACTAACATAGGAAAGAAAAAGTAAACCACAGTATTTCTTGCACTAAAATAAACAAGCAAAGGAATTAAATATCCTGATCTTGCAGCACTGAACACAGAACAAAGCACTTGGATAGTACATGTGTTCATTCCAGCAAAAATGCTCCTGCAGTCTGACCCCGTTTAGTGGAAGGTTGCCTTACACAAAATTTTCAGACGTTTCAGGTAAAATTTTTTACTTTTCTGATTAAAACAGACAAGAGATGGTCTGTGTTGCTCACAGCAGAAATACAAAAAAACCTTTTTTTGTTGTTCATTAATAAAGAAACTTTTCCATTCCATACAACTTTAGTCTGCATATATGATAAGGCCCAAAAGATCAGTGCTTCATCACTCTCCCCAAACTAGCCTGTTTGATACAGACCATTTCTTACAGACAAAGAGATCAAATGTACCAGCATTCAATTGCATTTGTAATGGACTTGCCTCATGCTTGTTAGGACCTGAAATTAACTTTCTATGACCAAAGCTGCCACACATACACTCATCACACATTTCTAAAGTCTGTGACAGTACTATCCCAAATTGTACTATGATAGCCTCCTTCCACAGTAAGTTTGAGACATTAACTCCATGTAATTTTTTTTATATTTTTCCCTCTTTTATGAATAAAAATCTCCGCTTCTATAACTTTTCCATCCCATGACTTCAAAATAATTTCGAAACATAAGTAAGTCTCACAATCTTTTCCTACACTCAAGCAAACATCCTTCCTTAGAGACTGGGCAGCTGAGGTACATGACATAACAGTGGGTCTCCCCTAGGTCATACATACCTGCAATGGAACAAGATGGGAACCTTTTCTGTAGCTCCAGTCTTGTATTTTAAACATTTACCCGTAGTGCTAATCACTCTTACTGGCACAAGATACCTTTTTTTTTTTCTCTGAAGTCATCTATTGTCCTCAGATGATGGCGATGACAGATGGAGAGAAACTGTTTTCCTATTCACAGTGTTCTGCTATTATGTTTATTTGCTTATAAACAAGATAAGATATTTTCTACTCTTCCATTCCTTTTGTTTACTTTTCCTTTCAACTAAACAAAAAACACCCAGGGCTATCTTCCCTGATTTTTTAAAAAATCAAATAATTTCCTCCATAAGTATTTGACAAGCCAAGTCACACCATGACTGATCTCAATAATAAAAAATAGCATATTACACACAACTCAGTGCTAGCCAAGACTAGTGTACAGAAATCTGTACACAAAGTGCTGTTAAAATGAGAAAGAAACACATCTTTTTCACCTAGGGAAATGTACCAGTGAATTTCCAGATCTTGGCCCAAATTTCTATACAGATGCTTAGATTCCCAGTTTCCTTGGACCTCTTTGGAAGTTCCAACATGTGGTAGCAGTCAGACAACATTTCTTTGTGGATATGAGGCTTACTTCTTCCTCTGTCTCCCTTGCAGCCAGGCAGGGCCAATTCCACACAGCTCCTTCAGAGGTGTGAACTCTCTCAGTCTATCTGCTCTGTGCAATGGTGACCTCTAAAAATTATGACCCTGTTTATGGCCACAATTTTTTTGAAAGCAGAAAAGATAAATTGATTTAGGCACAGGGTTAGGTATAGTCACACACTGGAAAGAACACATAGTCACAACAAAGCCTGTTCTACACAGGCACAGAGCTCCTCCCAGTCATAGAACAGTGACAGCCTATTTACCATTACTCCCTGCATCAAGACTGAAAATGAACAGTTGCACCACCTGTTGCCATGAATAATTTGTAAGCTATTATCACAAAAGCACAAAAACAAAGGATCCTAAATGGCTAGGAACAAGGAGGTCTGGACTGTGTCCCATGTCTCACAGCTACCCCAAAATGCTTGCCTTGTCACCTTGATTTCAACATCTCCCTTTCAACGTGAGAATAATGACATAACCTCTTTCCCTAGCAGCGATACTCAGAGTTTGAATACTCTAGCTTATTACTGCTGACATAACATTATGGAAATATGACATAACATTAAGGAAAGACTGGACATGGCACTCAGCACCATGGTCTAGTGGACAAGGTGGTGTTTGGTCATACATTGGACTTGATCTCAGAGGTCTTTTCCAACCTAATTGAGTATGTGATTATGCAATCAGAGTGCAGCAAGGACAGGACATATAGCTCTTACAGTAAGAAGTGACCATTACACCAGTTAGGCCACCTTCTTTTAAGGTTGGACAGACAGATACTTCAGGGCATAGCCACATAAAATGCTGGAAATTTTTTTGACCACTAAGACCCCTGAATCCTGCCACCCTGTACCTGTGATCAATACTTTGACTCTAGAAGGCAACTAGAGCAGGGATTCAGTGATAGCATTGCTTGTTCGAGTGTGACAGGTTTGTTTATAACAAAAGTAGTTTATTATTTAAATAAGGTCTTTTCCTCCTACCACATAAAAGAGAACCAACCTTTAGCATCAGCACTTTCCCTGCCAGCAAATTCAAGTTCCCTAAGTAAGGCTGTAAGGATAGGCTAGTTGTGTTATCCTAAGAGAAGCTGTGAGACAACAGCACTCTGTGCACTGCTGAGGGAGGGCATGACATGGGCTGGAGAGAGAGGAACTGCTCTGTGTCCCCCTGACCCTCTCCAAGCTGACATGTTTGGTCACTGTCACGATTGGGATTATCCTCATTGTCATCCTCCTGCAGCATTAAGCTGTTAATTGACAATGAAGTAGCTATAAGTTGGAAAAGAGACTCAGTCTTGAGACCTGGAAAACATCACACAGTGTATATGGGGGAGCTTCTATGTCACCCACGGAAACAAGCAACTCCTAAAGCTGAGTAAGGTGGTTGCAGACAACAAGCAGTCAGGATGTTTTCTGCATGCAGTTCTGCAAATGCATCTTGATTCAAACACAGAGTCCATCAACCAATTCCATGCAGGACATAAGCAGCCTTCCTTCACTGGGCAGGGATCCTAGAAATGAAGCAGTCACTTACAATCCCAGAGCTGCATCCCCACACAACCCAGACACTCTGACAGTCCTGGAGCTTTCAAATCCCTGCTCCATCCACCCCAGCCCACACAGCTAGTGCTCTCTCCAGCAACCTGACCACTATGCAGCACCCCATGCCCGCTCCCTAGGGGCCAATAAAACCCTAGCCAAGGCAGCCAAAGCCAACCTCCCATCCAGCACGTCCCACCAGCAAAAGAGACTTCACTCAAGACACCAGCTGCAGCAGGGAAATCTGTGGGCTGTATTACAACACGGCATTTCTATGAACAACTCACATGATCAGTATGATCTTCTTTTCATTTGAGCTTTTTTTATCTCCTCTCTGTACAAGATATTTTCTTACAAACCCATTAACATTTCCTAAACAAATACTACCATGTTTTTAAGCCAAACCAGTTTCCACTTCTCTTGTCTGCCTAAACATAGTGAGGCCTCTCTCTACATAATATATGCATGTTCAGCAACTATTTTGAAAACTGCTCCAACCTTCATTGCTTCAAGACAGATCATGCAATTTGTGTCCTACATGTGCAATACCTAATGCAAAGACTGGCTTAATCCGACTCACATTTCAGAAGGCCAAATTCACAAATTACCAGGGCTACCTAATGCTAACTATAAATATTAGCTAGAAAACCATGTTCTGAGTTTCAAGTGTAGAATACATCTAAAGTCATGGAGGTAACTCATTCTGTGAGCTTCTTTGAGTTTGTATTAAAGAAACAACTATGTTTACACATACGCACAGATATAAAAAATTAAAGTGTTGGATATATTGCCCTAACTCTGGATGCTAAGGCAAAACAATATCTTGAACTGCTACAGAAAAGAGGTCAACAACTGGAACAAAGGACAGGTGTCCACAGCTAATAAAATACAGACCTTAAACAAATATTGTTGAAAGGCTCTTTGTGTAGCTCTTGTATTTTAGTGTTTCTCTTTAAATTGTCTATAAGGCCAAGAGGGACAAATGGCATGGTATATTTAGGAAGCATGATTTATTTCCCTTTTAATTTTTAATTTCCCAGTAAAAGTGACAGTGTTATTGCTAGAAACTCACTTGCTCAGGGGCATTTTTGTAGTCTCCAGCTTTGCATGAATTCTCCCTAGAGATCTCAAGTTCCCCTGACTCTCATCTAGTAAACATCTGACTAAACTGCCTATTAGACAATAATGCCCTCCAGGCAAGAGGGGGAAACATAGCTCTGTTCCTCTGCAGCCTTCTCCCTCCACCCTCCCCAGTCCCCAACGTAGTACAGACAATATTGCAACAGCCGCTTGTTTCAGGGGAAAAGGTGACACAGGGTGAAGCCTACTTAAATGGAAATTTCTGTTTCCTAATGTTTTAGGCTAGTGGTTTTCAGTCCTCTCTGGCTAGCAAGGACAATCCAGACTGGGGTTAACCATTTAGTTCCCGTAGCCCACCGGGCGTTCTACAAACTGGCAAATTCAAAGCCCTCTGAAAGGGGCTGGAGATGGCACAGCAGGAGACAAATATCAAACATGCCCCGAAAACAAAGAAACCAGCCTTGCATTCCCAGCATTAAATGTTCTCTGGCAAACCCAGCCTCACACACAAAAAGGATTCCTGCTGGCCTCTCATCTGCCAGGGCTTATGTATCAGCACAAGAACCCAGCAGGGAAAAGTCAGAAGGTCTCTCCCCATCTTTTACCGTCTTGCAAAAATAAGAGTTCTCCAATGGACTGAGTATTTTCAAGAGGAGGGAAAACCCCTGCAGAAGTGAGGACAACAGCAATGACTTTTCCACAGCTCTGTAGCTGTGCATGGGGGATTTATCTGCCAGCAGTTCAAGCATTTGCATCCCAAACCACACTTACCATTACCATTCCTGAGCAACCTGGTGTCGGGTGCCTTCCTTCCTTGTGCAGATATGCACTTTCTTTCACATTCCTGAAGAGAACTGCTCCCCACCGAGAAGCCACAAACAGAGAGCTTTAGAATTCATCTTTTTTTTTTTTTTTTCTCTGCCCTACCTTGCTGAAGAGCATCCAGGATTTACAGTGCTGGGGCTGAATTCTTCTCTCTAAAGTAACAGCAGTGAGGATAAAGGAACAAGACCCACAAAAAAGAGCTCAGAATCTAGCCACTAGCTCCCTGAGTCCTGGATCAGCCAGGGACACAAATGCTGCATGGAGAGTCACTTTCCTCAACGGAGAAGAGAGAGAGTGCTTCATGCAGCAGGAGCATCTCCGGCTGGTAGTCTCCAAAACAAACAGTACTGGGGATGAAAGAACCGTGCCCTTTACACTGCTCATGCAGTACACATTTGCCACAATCTTCCCAACACACACTTCTACTAAGCCCCACAAAAAGAGAAGTATTTAAGACATCTCCAACTCAACAAAGCAATATGCATATGCATTACAGTGCAGCAGTTTGGAACTGAACTGGCAGTGAAACAGACTTACTGAATCAGTTATTTTATATCTGATTTCAATTATTTTGCTATGCAAGGAGGTGAAGGTCACAGAACAATTTAGTGTCAGGGCTGCAGATGGCTCCCAAGTGACTGACAACTAAGCCCTCCTCCCCTCCAGCCCTGGCCTATCTCTGAACTACCAAAGAGCACAGGAGTGTCTTATCAGCAAATGACAGATGCAAGTGAGTCCCCCAGATGGGGAAAAAAGGAGAAAAAGAGGGTCCCCCAGGTTCTGGGAAGGATGAGAGGTTGCTGGGGATATCACTTTTCACTATCTACTACTCTTATTTTTCATTAGATTACACAGAACAAACATACTTGGCTATTAAGCTAAAAGGCACCAAGGGACCCAAAGAAGACAAATTAATTCCTGATTTATGAACAGAAAATGCAATAACCATAAGGGGAAATCAGCATACTGCTCATGTACTAAATGATCATTTCATAGACAAAACTGGGAGTAAATCCAAGAATAAAGAATAAAAGCAGCAGGGCTGTGGTTGTAGTGTTGGGGGTCTAATCCACAAAGGAATATTATGGAGAGCACTATTAATTCATTCACCTGGAGGAATAACAGTATCACTGGAAAACAGAATATTTTAATTCACTGTAGAGCAGGGCTAACCCAAGCCAAAGGTTTTCATAATCTTAGTATCAACAAGAACTCTGTATGTACATGTACTTAAGCATGACTACATGTTTTTAACTTGCCATAGCATCTTCTGCTTCTCTAGTCCTCACCCTCTCACACCTCCACCGGTGAATGAGAATCCTGCTTAAAACCTTCTGTTATTCCATGCTGACTTCCATGTACAGATCTGCTACAGGGACCCTGCAATTCTACACCAAGTGCCGCGCTATGGCAAACGTAACTGTGATCTAACTAGATAGAGCTAAGTGCCAGATAAGATGCACAGGAATCTGGGAAAAGTACTTAGCTCTTACAGCTGAAGGACTGAATAATAAAGAACTCAGGGCTGAGGAAACAGGAACTACATCAGTCTTACCTGTGTCAGCCACGGAGAGGCTGTCACACAGTAGGACTATTGTACAGTACCAGTCCCAATAGAAACCCCAAAGGGACACCATTTCTTACTAGATCTTGACTGCAACCCTTTGGATGCAGTCATCCAGTGAATAGTCCACCCATTAAATCCATATTTACTGCTTCAATCACTAAAAACCTTTTAAAGCTGAAACAAGAAAAAAGGCAATTAAGAATAGTGCAAAACCCTGACATATATCATATTTGAAAATAATTTAGAGCTGGCATAGCCCAGCAGGAAAGATCATTTGAGCCACATCTGCAATGATCTCACCTCTTTTTCTTTCCTAGAAAGACATTTAAACTACAGTGTTACATAGCATCATGGGAAATGCACCTGAGTATCAACTCCACATCTGCTCTCTCCTCTCTAGGTGCTCTCAGTAGCCTTTAATCCCCCATCCTGAATCCACAACCTGTCCTCAGACCATAGCTCCAGCCACGCTGAATACAATTACTGTAATTGATGTGCTGCTTTTGTTAAAACCACAGTATCAATAAACGGGAGTAAAACAAGCTGCTATAGAAGATGAAGGAAATTTATTAGAATGAATGTATGCAGTGGCTGGCATAATAACTGTTGATGGCCAATTCATAAATCACAGCTGGATTCTTTGGGAGACTTGTAACTCCCAGGCAGCTTCTCTCATAAAATAACAACAGTATGAGGAAACAAATGACAAACTGCTGCTAAAGCCAGTGAAAAACCTTTGCTATGCCAGTCACAGCCTCAAAACCTAACAAAAATCCATTAGCCTAAGACACCAGGCTCAGAATCAGCAAAAAAACTATCAGGAAATGTCAGACAACAAGCTCCCTTACCTTCTTTTCCAAGCGGCCAGTCACACTCGGACCTCTAACAACTCACACCTCTGACCTCTCAAGGCCTGAAGTTTTAAGAGAATCCTGAAGTTCTAAGAGAGTACAGCAACTCAGAAAGTAATCCAGTACCTATCAAAGCTTACCAAGCACTTCAGAAGCACACAGTCCCTGCAACAATACCACACCCCTAGACAGCACAATATGACTGCTGCACCAAACACAGAAACTCAGGGCACTAAGGGAGTTATCACAGCACATGGCAGACCTGCCAGTCCTGGTGTGGCTGCAGACAGGCTGTGGCAAATGACCCAAAAGCACAGCCATGGGGCTGAGCAACCCAAGCAGGCAAATGTCATCCTTCTCTCAAGGTGGCAGGACCATCCAGAAGCAGGTCTTCATCTTCCTCTCCTATGGTAACCCTGAAGCTTGGCTGGCAGAGTCTTTGCAATAGCTCAGAAGCAGAAGTGGCACACTGTTTTGGCTGCCCCATGTTCTCCACAGGGCACAATGGTCTTGTTACAGGCCTCTGTCCCAGCACTGTCTAAAATGGAAAAAGGGTGGTGATGCCCTGGTCCACTCCCTCTGGCTTTCATAAACAACCAGGATGTGCAGGGTCCCTGATCACAAGACATTGGTAACCAACTATCCCATGTCAATGCCATGGATGAACTGGCAACCCAATCAATTTGGCCTCCTGTCTTAATCTCTGGAGTCCTTACCTGTTCTGCACCCCCTTTCTCCCATATTCATATCTGTGGTGTCTGATCCATGTCAGTGGTGATGAGAGAGTAAGGAAATGGCCAGAAAGCGACCTACAGATAACAACTGTTCCATGTAAATTTATAATGGCAATAAACATGGTTTATCTTTATGATGATTTATTAACATGCTTATAAATGTATAGACTGGCCAGAGGCAGCATTCCATTGTATTAGAGGTTGGTGCTGCTTGCAGCCAGGGTTGATAAATAGTAGCTCCATGCAACAGACTCAGGAGACTTTGTTATGCAGTTTGCCCTTTAGGGCACTGCACTGCTTTAGGACCAGGTTTCTGCACTGCAGCCTTACAAGCTGTAGCAGCTACATCCCACTTCCAAGCCTTCTCCTCTCCCTAGGGTACTGCCAGAAATCTCTCTAAGCTTATGCTGCAGGCTGAGGCTCAGGGCCAAATCTCATTTCCTTCTGTAGTCACAAGCCAGTTTCCTACTTGAGGGGTCCATCTCACACACCACCAGTCTGGCTGGCTGGCTGGCTTCATGAGGGCCACACGAGTATTTCCAACTGTGCAACACAGTTCACCATACTGCAAATATTGGCTTACCCAGCAAGACATGAACTTGCTCAGGGCTGCCTGCTTCTCCAGCAGGTGTTACAATAACACTACTGTTTTGGTACTTAAACTGCACCTTTAATTTAGGAACCTCGGAAGGCTTTAGTAGCATCATTATCCACAGCTTTCCTTGCTTCATATGAGGAAATAATTCAAATAAACCCCCCCAAAAAAGTGCAAGTCACAAAATAGGAATAGGAAAAATTTTCTTCAGTTGATCCACAGTTAGGCTCTTTCTAGATCATCTTTCAGTATATCTCACAGCCAAAAAGGATGCAGAGGTCAAGGTGCATACTCTGAAAATCTCACAGTACTTAAACACCATAAGCTTAATCCAATTTTATAAACCTTTATCCATGAAAGTGAGGCACAAGATGGGCAACTCACTTAGCTGAGGTCCTACAACTATTTAATGTCATCATTTAGTTTGAAAACACCCTGAGAAAGGTAACTAACACCATTGTTGCCTTTGCTGTTACAAACAAAAATTCCAGGTAACAATAAAAAGCTCAGGAACTAACTGCTGTAGTTTTTTGTTTACTAGATAAGTAATGAGGCCATACATCCAGCCACATCCCTGATACAAGGGTCTTTTGTTATTTTGGGGCTTTTTAAAATAATTTTTGTTCAGAGATCCAAGGTATGCAGGCCACTTTACCGAGAAATTTACAGTTTTCATTAAGGCAAGAGCAATAGGCAAGGGTGGCAACAGAAACACCACAAAAAAGGACACAGTAAATAATGATGCATATATAGACAGAAAAAAAGAAAAAAAAAAGTGTTGATGCCACAGGCTCTCTCCCAGGTGGTCAGTTCCTGACATTTGCATGTTGAGCACACAGTGTACATTCCTGACATACAGTGTGTAACTCTGGCCTAAAAGCTGAGGCTCCAGAGGCAATGGCTATAGATGCTGTGTGCCTCATACAGCCCCAAAGATGCAATGCATACTCAGTCAACAATAAATAACTAATAGATTTGATCAGGCTTCAAAGTGCTCAGTCTTTAAAACCATGCCCATTTATCTTGAACTCTAATCCCTCTGGTTTGTTTTTTTCTTTCCTTCCATGATGCTTGCTTTGATGTCAAAAGCGAAGGAATAAGGGCTTCCAGTACCCCTGTCATCAAGGTAATAGACGTGATAGGCTCAGGCTTACCACTGACTAGGTTATTGATTAAAATTTGTCAGAAGATGCTTTGGAAAGCCTGCAAGAGGCTTCAAACAGGGCAAGGGGGAGGGGTGGGGAAGGCAGGAAGAGAAAGTAAAATGTATTTCACTCCCAGGAAGTGTATTTCAAATGACTGAAGGTCAATTATCCCAGCAATTTACAGCCAGTCTCAACAATTTGGTTTGATTAGAGACTATAATACAATAGGGGAGTTCTCATCGCTCCATCTCCCCATCTTCCCTTCTTTAGCAGAAGGTTTGAATGTCAGAAACAGCAGAAAGCACAGAGCACCTATACTGTGGAATAAAGCATCAAACAACCATTTGCCCGTGGATCTTGGCGAGTTTAGACTTCAAAAACATACTAACTAGAAAGCACTGCAGAAGGGTTTAAAAGCTTGAAGGACTGGGTTGGTGACAAATCAGCAAACAGGAGAGAGACGCTTTAATCATCAAGAAGATAATTTGATTGGTGGGGATTATCAGTTATTGGAGGAAGAGACACAGATTTGGCAGTTGGAAAGTAGGTTTGTACAGAAAAATGTATAATTTCGCACCATCTGTTCTCTCACAATCTCTCTCACCTTCTGCACTGGCCTGCCAGAGCCATGATGTTTGCCTTCCCCAGGCCGTGCCTCCATTGCCAGAAAGCAGAGCTTTGTTGCTTTTCCATTGCCACCATGCTGTGCCACACACCCAGCCTGACACCATCTTAGCCACCAATATACAGGCTTCTCCAAATTTTCCAACTGGTGGTTTTAACTACTTTCAAGGCAGGTAGTAATAGAGGGTAACATATTCTGGATGGGTAAAGCAAAGCTGCCACGCTATTCTCAGCAGCAACCAGATACACTGAGGGATTGTGAGCTGGTATGTTATTTGCATCCAAGGTCACTCTTCCTGCTGCCCAACCAAAGCATTCTCATACACCCATGTCAACCTTAGAAAGGCCAATACATGCCTACTGCTTTGTCTACTGATTACTGCAAAATCTGCATGCATCATGCCTTTCAAACTGGTAGGATTATAAATCTGTTAGAAGTGCCTCTGCCTGCCTCTGTGCTAACAGGGTGATGAGTTTTTTCTGGTCATTCTTTCATTGCATAGGTTATCAGCTGCTCACTTCACTGCTTCTCAGTGAACTACCAAGAACTCAGAACTACCAAGTCTTTCTGACCCAGAGCACACCAATCTTTGATTTCAAATTGTTTCAAGCTTCTATTCCTCCAAATGCACAAAGCTGTCTTCCTACCACAGGGGAGCAGAAGGGTTAAAAGCCCATCCTCATTCTCCTTGATGGAGGCCATCCAGCCATGACCCTGGTTGAGTGGCAGACACATAGGAAGTAGATTATCAATAACCCTTTTTTCTACTTTCTTTCACCCTCTCTCTATACAACGTCAATGAGCTGGAAAATGAAAGGAATAATGCAGGTTTAAGAGGCCAATAATTAGGTCACAGCTGATCTCTGCTCAGATCAGCTGACAGCTGGTGCCTATCCTGCTTGAGCGAGCAGGGGAGCTTTCAGGACTCCCAGGTTTAGGCCAACCTCCCCTTCTCCCTTCGCTCTATTTCTTTGTCCCCAGACTCCTGAAAAGCAAAAATTGACAAGTTTAATGCAAATGTACTAGGTTTCCATCCACTGGAGTTTACAGGGAGAAATTACTGTGCTTGCTTTTGTCCTAAATTACCTTAAATCCTCTTCCCTGCTGCCTCACCATCGCTGTGGCAGAGCAGCATCACAGCCTGAGTTAGTGCTTCTGTGTTGTCCCCTTCCTCCCACAACTCCATCCTGCCCATCCCCTAACATAATCACAATGTTTGCTTGTTTTAGCTTCCATAATCCTGTTGTCTTGCAAATCTCCTCACCATAATCCTGCTTTTGTCTGTCAATACAATTTGTTTGCTGTGGAGAGGAAGGGAGGTGAAACATTACTTGGTACACAGAAAGCTCTTGCTGCTGTATTTCAAAGCTCTATTCGTTTTCAAACACACCCTAAGAGTTTGGTGCTGCTGTCCACTCAACCTTTGAGGGGTGTCACAGCCTCCAAGAGGAAGAGTTTGCTGGTCAAACCAGTGGCTACTACAGCATTAACAGCATGATAGTAAGGATGTGCTGTTTTATGTACCTGCAGACACTAGAGGGAGAGCAGGCAAGAAAAGAAAGCAGAGAAGAAGAAAGAAGCTCCACTCTGCCTTGTCGAAGAGCTTGCACTGTCAATTCTATCTGGATATAGCAGTGGCAGAAGCTGCAGAGTGGGCACTGCTGTAGGCAGTGGCACACAAGGGATGAAAGAACAAAGCCTGTGCCACTCACTCACTAACACAGTGGTAATGGGCAGACACGCAGTGCTAATGGGCAGACACACAAACTAGTAATTGATTGGTAGGAGCTGGGGTAATTTTGTGTGTTTGCGTGAATAAAGAATCAGCTTAATCAGACTAATTCCTTACAGTCAAAACACAACATGGGCTCCAGCACTCACAGCAAAACTCTGCTGCACCAGCCAAGTTTCACACCAGAACAAAGCAGCTAAGAATTTCACCCAATTTGGATGCAAAACTGAGTCAGGCCAAGTGCCCAGAAAACTCTTCTGAATTCAGACAACAATCAGCTGAAAAAGAACAACAAATCATGAAACTACAAGATGCTCATATGATTTGGGGTTTATTTGCAAACATTTCAAAAAGAGATATAGTACCTGAGCAATTTGCTCCTCAGAAACTACTGAAGAGGATAAGAAAAGAGGGGAATGCATGTCATTCCAAGAGTGAAAGGAAACCTTAAGCAATGCTTTCAGGAGATTAAGAAAAGTATCATTAACACCCCTTTCCTTATGTCAGTTCTCTACCTCAGGTCTCCTACTAGAAAAGAAAGTATTAAAGCACTGCATCCAGAATATCCCTCCTCCAGGGGAAGTCTGGCTCAAGCTCTTTGCAGAGAAAAAGGATTTTTGGATTTACACTGAGCTAAGCTTGAGACTCACTCACTTGGGATGCTCAAAGAGTATTCAGATCAAGTTGCAGACACTGTTCATCCTGCACTTCCCATTGCAGGCCTTCCTCTACAAAATTTCTTTGTTCTTTTTTTCCCCAAAGTGCATCATCTCAAATAGTATGTTCTGTGTAGAACCACTCAAGTTTTCACGACCATCTATGTAACATTTAGATTTCTGTCTTTAAGTTTTATTTGGAATGTTAAGTTTTAAGTCAATTAAGCATATAGCTCAATTTATTCGAGATTTTAAGGCAGAAGAAATACACAGAACTCATAAATCAAACAGACCATCAAAAACCAGCAAGCATTGTTAATAAACTTCTGCATCCTTAATGCAACATGGACATGATTACCAGACTAAACATTGCTAATGCAGAAAGAATGTAGGAAAGGTAGTAAAGACTCTAGGAAAGGTATTTTATGAAAATGTTTATAAATTTACATGAGGACAATACAAGAGTGGACTCATGCTATGGGATGAGACAAAACCAATGCTGCATAACCACTGCTTTCCCAAAGGGGCTGGGACTTTGAGGAAGGAATTTTGTGAGGAGCTTGAAGCAGAATCTGGGACAGTAAGGAATTCCAGTAGAGCAGGAGTGGTCCCTTCCCATCCTGTTTTCAAGTACATCAGGAACCTGTTGTTCACCAGTTTATTCTAGAATATGTTGTAGTTAGCTTCCTTTAAGAGGGAGAGCTCCTTCTTTAGCTCCAGGTAAAGATAAATATATTCACTCATACTCATCCAATAACCTCCCCCATCAAGACATCCAGACATAACATAACTTTTATCAGCAAGTTTATCCCACTTTCATATACCTGTCCTCACCTACCCAGGAATTCATGGCATTTATCATCTCACAGCAGTGTATCACACTCCATTTAATTTCTGAGCAGTCATCATCTAAAGATATGCAGCTCGATGTTGTGTGTCTTGAATCAAATGGAGTATTTCCAGACAAGTCACAGTATTTCACACTTATTTGCTTCAAAATCTGGTATAGATTCTTCCACCTCCTGTGGCATACCAGCCAGTACTATTATGCCCACTGTAGAGATGCAGAAGCTTGGGTCACAGAGTAGGGAAGCAGCTCTTCCTCTAGCTGCAGCAGAGCTGGTAACCAGGTGATAAGTAACTACCTGATCCTGGTTAGTGATTTTTATTGCCACCTACAATACTCCCTCTATACTTGAGGATATATACAAAACCTCCCTCAGAGCTTGCAGTTTTAAACACTGTCGTGTAGAAGGAACTTTCTCCTTAGAGGTAACATGCCTAAATGACAAAAAATACCACCTCCTCTGCACCATGGGAGATGAATCACCAATGCCCCCACTCCACACATCCAGAGCAGCCTTGCCATCTCATGCAGACTACTGGTGTGCAGAGGCAGCAGTGACATGAAAAAACATGTGCTGAAGCCAGGTCTCCTTGTCATGGATGGCACAAATTATACTGCAAGAGACCAAGTCTGAGTGGCTTGTTTTCAAAAGGGCTCTTAATCTAATATTTATTTAATACTTAGGTTCCTAATACTGGTTTAAAAGAGCCATCTGTCCTGGTCCTGTCCAGGAGAGCTATTTTTGCAGTAGGTGTGAGGAGGCAGAACCTGGAGCTGGGTGTGCATGGCTAAGAATTTACTCTATACCACCTCACACCAATTACCAGAGACAGAGGTGGGGGACTCTCTGCCTTTGGGGAGGAAGGGTATGATTTTTCCAGTGGGGAACCTGTCCACTATCGTTCATTGTCTTGGGCTTGGTGAGCATTTTTGTGTGTGAATCACTCTCTTTTTCGTATACTTTCAATATTAATATTGTTGCTGTTACTGTTCATTTTCTTATTTCATTGCTGTTTTCAGTCAATTGTTCTTATCTCAACGCATGATCTCTGCCTTTTCTGCCTCCCATTCAGGAGGTTTGTGGTCTTTTCAGTGGGCATACTAAATTGGATAGTATTATTCAAAACCACAGCAGCGTCCTATTCACATAAGATCTGTAAACCTGCACAACCAGCCTCCTCCCTCCTCACACTTTACAACCCTAATTCCCCTCACCTAGGATTCCAATACAAGAAATGTGTCCAGTTTTGAAGTTTAAGGAAGCTCAGCTTCTCTCCTCCACATCTTCTCGCACGAGACCCACGTGTCCCTTACATCTTCCCATAGCAAGAAGCTTCTGTGTTTCAGAGGTCCAGGCCCAATTTCCTCCACATGATCAGAAGCAAAGTCAACATAAAGCCATGAGACAGGGAGTGTTTTGAGGAACTTGCCACTCCCTCCTTCTGCCCAAAAATCTGTTCATAAAAGGAAGATGGTGAAGTTTGATTGCAGGATCACCCTGCGAGCACTTGATGAGGACTGTTTAGCTCTTAGAGCCCAGGCACGCAGTACTGAACAGCAGCTGTGAATAGTACATCCTGCTCCATCTAGCACCTCTAACACTGAGGAAAAAGGATAACATATACTTCTACAACTCCATCTACTCTGGTGCATTCTGAGGCATTTTGAAATTGATGTAAAGCTTCGATATCACAGAACACAACCTTCACCTACTTTGAGAGATGGTAGCTGATCAGCAACAATATGCAAGAGTCCAGAGCATGGCACAGAAGGGTTCTGCATGGAGTGGAGAACACGGGCAGAGAAGCACTGAGACAGGGAGGTGATAAAGGTGCAGAAATGACAAAGACAGAAAAGCTAATAATCACTATTAAAAATGTGATATTTAAGTCAAAGAGCTCAGTTTTACATCCAGGCTGAAAGCAATTATGTGAAGACTTCCTGCTTCCAATACTTTATCCGATGTTGTACATAAAAGTTCGTTTCACCCTTGACTTCTGGCAGATGCATTTTTCAAGACTCAGTAACAGCAAAGCCCTCAATTCCGAAATGTCAAAATTTATGATCAGAATAGTGTCTGACCTTAGGTTACCCAAAATCCAAGAGATACATCAAAATTTTGTTGCATTGTTTTAACAGTCCATATATCCAAGTTTACTTCTGTGCCTGTTTTACAGCTGTTGACACCTTTGACTAAAACAATCCCCGCTGGATCAGTGTAGCTCATGACTTTTCAGTTCAGAAGACATGATGCTGAAACCCTGTAAAAGCCTCAGCAGAAGCTGCTTCAGGTTCACTGCTGCATTAGACTGGATATAACTTGCTCTGTAATCCACTTAACTGGGACATGCTTCCCCAAGGAAGTATGTTTACCTACTACATTCCGCAAGGAATTGATATAAGCCAGCAATACTTAATGGCAATAACTACAGTTTAACAGAGACATTAATTCTGCTCACTGGGGACAAAATGCATCTGTTAAGGAAATTTTACTAAGACCTGCCAATGCATAATGTTTACTCAAGATCTCGGCAGGCTTACATAAGTTAAGCGTCTTCCTAACTGGGACAAACAGTCGCTCCAGGTGCAACATTCAAGCCCACAGTTTTGCTAAGACTGCACGACTTACATTAAAGTAGACAAGAATTTCAGGTGGCCCATAGCTGCCAAGCAGCTCTCAGAAATTAACTGTAATAATCTTTACCCCACTAGCATCCCTTCTACTTCCCTGAAAGCAGCAGCAGCTCAGACATTGCCTCCAAGAGAAGGAAGCTAAGCTTTTATTGTTCTGTATTTAACTCCTGCTCCCTTTTGAGACAGAGGGTTTTCAGACAGAGAAGGTTTCAGTAAGTATATGTTACAATAATAATGCCATCAACATTGCTGGAATTTTTATTTTCTGCACAGCTGTGAAGCTGAGCATGTACCTCAAATTCTCTATCCAGCCATTTATGTTGGGGCATCTCTCACCTAGCTGGGAAACTGTCAGTGGAAACAGCAATGATGATCTGGACTGTGATGCCCTATCTTATGAATCCCAGGAGGAGCATAGAGGAAATACAAGTGTAATTAAGAGACCTTCAATATACCCAAGAAAGTAGGTTGGGTGTGGGGGAACACTGACAAGCCAGTACACAGAGAGCTCTGATCCATATACAGTGTTCCACTGTTTGCTTTTCCAATGTGTTTTCTGCACTAATTCACAGCCACTGTAACATCAAGACAAGCTTCCATATGCTTCGTTTACTGACAGCAATTAATTTCAGCTTCTTCCAACATACACATACATGTTCATTTTATCTGACAAGCAAGTCATGAAAAGCAAGTCCATTCTCATAAAATACGCGGCAGCTACCAGAGGTTGCCTTTCTTCTTAGCAAAGAAAATCTAATTGGTGCATCTGCTAAGTCACAATGCCTTTCTCACCCTCCACTCTTCACTTTGCATCCCCTGCCCAAGCTTAGGTCTGTTTCTTCTCACAGGCCTCCCCCCACACCAGAAAATGTTTTTTAATAAAACACTTTCTTCCAGATGAAAAAGGAACAACTGGCTAGAGAAATGTCTGGGCATCTATCTCCCTGTCAAAACAGCGAATCCATTAATGATCATGAGGAAAGGCATAAATACTTTAAGAGGCTTAGCAAGTCACTCAGAGAAGCATAGACTCTACCCTCCTGCTCCCCCTTACTCACTGACAGTTTAACCCATAGGAGCAGGGCCAGAAAACAAAAAAAAACAAACAAACAAGCAAAAAAAAAAAAAAAAAAAAAAAAAAAAAGAACCATCACGTAATTGATCCCACTTTAAAAGTTCTTCTTTATTAGGAAGAAGACTCTTTTTTTCTGAAATCCACTTTTTGCTCACTTGTTCTCATGCCTTCTGCAAGATGCTACTCTGTTGTTATTATTCTATGCCTGTATTATTTATGGTCTGTTTGCTAAGTTAGTATTCTTTCATTAAATTTGGTAACTGTGTTTTTAGTTCTCCAGCATGTCCCAGTATTGAGGTGGATGAGAGAAGTAACCATGTGATGCTTACAGAAGATAACACAACTAAGTCAGCAGATGAAATCCAGATAAGGCAAGGACCTCAGAGCTGAAGTCACCATTACCTAATCAAAGTTCATCTTCACAAAAAAGCCAAAGTGCAACTTGTATATCATAAAAATTTGACAAGAAACAAAAGAAAAAAGTAATATATACTTTGAAAACTGTTAACCCAATTTTCACTGTATCATCGAGCACTGTTGCTGCACTTAGAATCACACAGGTAGAAAATACAGGCCCAAAATGTCCCCAGCAGACACAATGATAGCTTGCTTGCCAGGATGAGACACCTAACTGAAAAAATAATAAATACTTTAATTTGCTATTATCACAGAGAGCAAAGAAACATGGACTTACTGACATGTACTTTTTTCTGCCATGCCAAATGAGTGAGAAAACAGATGTGCACGTGAAGAAGGGTCTTGAATTACAGATTCACTGTATCAACTGAGAAAACAGGAACCAAATCTAGTCCACACCATCTACGAGACACTAGTTCGCACATGTCCCTTTCTGTTGGGGGAAGATATGGTACTGGTTGAATTTTTTTTTAGACACATTATTTTTCACTTTCTTGACTTTTATATAACAGCAAATCTATGCCTTTTTCACTCTTTGATGATATTTTGAAGTGTCACTGCTATCTTGCAAGAGTAAAGCCTATTCTGCCCTCCACAAGCCACATCCAAATTTCTTCTCACACTAAACAATGTGCCCAGTTCTAACAGCAGCTATGTCTATGCCAATCTACCTACTCTTCTTAAAACATCTGAAAAACAATTAGTTCAGCTGCAGAGTCATTCCTATCAACAAACAGATAAGAAAACCAAGCACAGAGCACCTTCAATCAATTTTTCCCATGTATTCCTTACTTTAGATGCTTTCTTCTAAAGCTGTCCGATATAAGACAGCTTGGAACTCAATTTTCACAGCATTTTCAAGGTATTAAAAAGAAGAATTAAAGCCATGCAGGAAACAAAGAACAAGCCCAAACCTAGTAGCCAAAGTCATTGACTACTTCTAGTCTGAGATCTGTCAGCAAGTCTATGGAAAAACTAGGTACAAAGTTCAAGACTGCTGAAGTCCTCATTAATGACCAATCTACCAAAAATATCCATTTTCTTGAAACTCCTACAATTTTCTGCACTCTGCCCAACACTTTGAATTAACACAACACCATCTTTGGGATTTAACCTGTAGAAATTACACTGTACATAAGAACTTATTCTCCAATTCATATTTATGAAGAAATAGAATTAATCAGTCAATGGTTTAAGATATGATAATCCTTCTCACAAGTGCAGCAGTAGGGAAGTGAGAATCAGAACATAAGTAGCTGTTCATCCAAAAAAAGGAGCATAAAGGTTAAACATGTCCAGCTGAGCCTCACACATAGAAATACAAACCTATTTGTCTAGCACATGATACTTGAGAAAATTTATGCCCCTTTCTTTGGGGCCATCACACAAAACAGCTGACCCATGTGCACTGATCTGCTCTTTTTCCGCTACAAGATGCACAAGATGAAAATGCTTTGAGCTGACCATTTCTTAGCTCCACAGTCCAGCACTAAGGAAAATGTACTTCTTTTCTGTAGAGGAAATGGTTATAATACAAGGACTAAAGGCAGGAGCTGGCTTAAGATAGAATTCCCTGACCCCTCCCAGAAAATACCCATCAAGAAAAGGCTGAACCATGATGACACAAAATTGCCACATTTTTCCCACTTTAGTCAAATCAGAGTCATGGACTCCCGTAACTAGATCTTCTTGCAGTTGTTAAGTTTTCTACAGAACATACTACACTGCCATGGCAGATTATGTTGGTAAGACTTCTTGAGCAGCTGCTAGTGTGGATTTATCCCAGGTATGCAGGATCAAAAGGTCAGCTTTGCAATACAGGAGAGGAAAATGGCTACTGGATAAATGGGACAACAGCATATTTGACAGCTATTGCAAAAGCTCTTCAAAATTTCTTTGGTCCTTGTCTCTCAAAAAAGAGGAGGTGATGGTCCCTTTCATTCCTATTTTCTACACCTTTTCTCTGCCTTCCTACCCTGTCTCAATTTCACCTTCTCTGCCCATTCTGTATTTTTTCCATCTGTCCTTTCCCTCTTATCTTCTCTCATAAAGAAATTGCCCTTGTTTTTCTCCTTTATTTACTCTCCAGCAAGCGAACAGCAGCAGTGGTGCCTGCTTTGCAGGCTGCAGCTCTACTCCCTGTCTTCATTTTCCTCCCAGCTCAGGCTCAGCAGTTCCACCTCAGTGCTGCTCTCCTGAGACTCCCACAGCAAGGAGCAGCCTCAGCTCTCACCTCTCAAGCCTCAGTAGGTTAAGGAAGATCATGCAAGGGAGGCAAATGGACACTGGAAGGGGAGAAATATGTCATACCCACTGCAGTCAATAATTTTGAAGGTCATAGCAAAGAATTCTCCCCTCTGCCTGCCAGCTTGGAGTTGTCGCTGGTATTGTGAAAGCCTCTGCATGAGGGACTGATATTCCCTGCAAGCCACTACTTCCTCAAAATAGGACCAAGAGAATTAGTAAGCTCAGCAAGGAGAAAAAAAATAAAGTTAGAGGAACAGTCAAGCTCTCAGCCAGCACATGCTGACAATGAGAATGAAACATGGGAATGGCAGACCAACCACGTGCTAAATGTCTCACTTAAATACCTCATATCCCCACAGAAACAGTATGATAAGAAAGGGCCCTGTCAGCTGTCTTCCCCCTCCCAGAGCCTTTATCCCATTATAGAGAAAAAACTGAGCTCACTCTACTGCCCACACCTGGCTGTGTCCATGGTGGTAGGGCACACACAGCCACCTTTCCTCTTGTGACATAACCAAGACACACATCTATAAGCCAGGCATTGCACAAACAATACATAAAAAGAGATCTTGTTCCAAAGAACATGTAACCAAAACATAAAGCAGGACACTGCAGAAATACATAGAGAGGACAGTGCATACCAGACTGATGCATTTTCCATATAGTGACTTGTTTTCCCTTCATTATTTCATCCTCATTATAGACAGTAATCAACTGGAATAATGATAAAACTCATTGGCAATGTGATTATCTCCTCAACTCATAGATATACTCTTAAGATGATCCTCCCTTGCAAATAGCTACACAGCTCCTCCATGTAGCACACCTACTGCTGTCAGGTATATTCCTGCTCTCAGGCAATATAGACACCAATTCTTTGTGTTCTGTCTTGGCTTTAATGACAACTCCTGGTGCTCAGTACACTAGGGAGGGGGGAGGGAGAGGTGGGCAGGGAACAGTGTCAACTATGTCTTAAGCTGAAGGCCAGAAACACACCCAAACAGAATCAGTGGCTGCTACTGGAAACTGTGCCCAAAGTGAGCCACTCACTGCTCCAAACCAATAGTAGAGCCAGTGGTGGGACATACAAGCTCAGTCTCAGCTGCATCTTTACTGTCCATGCTGTCTCCAATGCAATACAACAGTGAAACCTTCACATTCCATTAGTCTGTCACCTTCAGAAGAATGTTCTGGAGCTCACAAGGTTTGAGCTATAATCTAGACCTCGGATATTTCTAACACATAGCAGAACAAGTCCAGAATTATTAACTCCCAAAACTATCCCAAATTTCTTTAAAATTTTTGAAGTAATTCAAACCAGTCTCCTGAACCACCATCATCATCACGATCTCTTCTTAGAGGTTCCCTATCCAGCTGCTGACCAGAAATGCATTGCTACTCAGGACAAATACCTGGTAAGTTCCCAACAGCAAACCATATGCTGGCCAAGTTCATAGCCAGCACCAGTTTCAATTAGTTGAGCAGTTCTCCTGGCAAAAGTTTGTTCTCAAATTCAGCACTGGAATCACTTTATCCTAAGAAAATTAACACAAGAACAAGATGAAAATGTAAGAAAAGGGGAGAGAAACAAACAAAAAGGAGCAGTCAGAACTTGCAAATTATCATGGACAAAGGACAGTCTCAAAAAAGGAGTAATTCAACCATGTCGAACACCTTTTCTCCTAATCAGACAAGAACATCCTCATCAGCTGGGGAGAAGGCACACAGCCAAAAGCAATTCAGAGACAGCAGAAGGTTAAGACACCAAAGCAGTCAAAACAGCTGCAGGTATTTGAACATTTTTGGCCAAGTCATTACATATTATAGAAAGGTGGCCTTAACAGAACTACAGATCCTACCTCTGTCATTTTGAAACAATGAATTCCCTTCCCACTTATCACTGATCTGTCAAAAAAAAGTGAACTTGAAAACACAAGTCTCAAGCACTTTGCTTATGCGCTTTCATACTGGTTGGGTAAAATCCCAAAACTAATGAATTCAGATATTTTTTTGTTATTCAGGTAAATGGAGCTAAGATTTTACTCCTTGCATCTTTAGAAGTTTCTTACTATCCTATCTATTATCACATCCCTCAAATATGCATTTCTCTGATTTCTTTTATCTGTAACAGAC
The DNA here is from genome assembly GCA_013398275.1 of Promerops cafer. NCBI lineage: Eukaryota > Metazoa > Chordata > Aves > Passeriformes > Nectariniidae > Promerops > Promerops cafer. Next base: position 321,103 of record VZSE01013652.1, on the reverse strand, counting down.
ATTAACTGTATAACTGACATATTTCCTTCTCTTTTCACTATTGCATAGCACTGATAAGCATCAGCAGATCTCTGTGAGCCCCTCACACTAAGACAGAAAGGAAATGCTCAGGGTTGTGTCACTGGCAGAAACACACATACCATTGAACTCAAAGCATGAAGAGGAGTTATAAATAAAGACTGACGTGTTGAGAGAGATGCAAATAATTGGATTTGCAGAACCTGTACCTGGCCCATGGCAGATGCTAAATAAATTTTCAAGAATTCACCAACATATCCTGGACATTAAAAACAAAAGGATGAGGCATACATGTCATTTATCACACTTTTAGGCCCATATCCTGTCAGGCTAGGCACCAAACAGAGTGGAACAAAAAGATGGTCTTTTCTCCATACAGCTTTAGTCTCTCAGTAATGTTTTGGGGACACATGGCCTGTTTCTGATAATAGGTGCAAAAAGACAGACCAATCTCTCTGAGACCTATGGAGAGCAGTAACAGGACTAATCTTCCTCCCACTACAGAGAAAACAAACTTGTTGAGCAGTTCCTGCCCAAGGGAAGAGAAGGGAAAGAATGAAGAGACAGGCAGAAGCCCTGCACAACCAGCCTGCTTCAGTCACAGCTGCCAGACACACTGGAGCAGATGCTGTGGAGCACACGACTGATGGCAAGGGTTGGCAGCAGTTGTGGCAGTGTTTCACTTAGTGTCCTCATGTGCTCTGAATTCTGCCCCAGGAGTGGCAGCCTGGCTTTCCCAGGCACTGCCAGGGGGCACGGAGCTGCTGTGCTGTCTCCCAGCACCCCTGCCCCACAGAATCTCACACTGGCAAGACTCTGGTCCTACTCTGTGGCCACAAATATAGCAGTCCTTCAGGACAGGGACAGCTCTCCACACACAGTCACGAGTTTCACACTCACACAATGCAGTCATTAAGTGTGTGCCAATTAGACAATGTGACGTCAAAAGCGAGGGTTCAGAAATGAGCAATATGAAGGATGAATAAGCTGAAGGGACTGATTTATAGAAATGTTATCAGGAGGTGGTTTTTCTGCTTCTTGCTTAAATTTATCTTGAAAAACAGGATTACATAAACCAATAGCAATATGGAGTACAACTCTGACTTTTGTGTCTCAAATTAGACCCAAACTTTTCAAGGTTGCCCCTGAAAAATAATTACAGCTTTGTGTGCAAAAGACAGTTGAATAGCTCAGAAGTGACTTGTGCTGGCAATTATCCTGACTACTAGAAGGAACTACTTGCCCAGACTAAACATGAAAAAATTTGAATATTGACCTAAAAATGTTCAGTTATTCTATTCCAAAGCAGCTCCACCCAATTATTTCGTTTCAAGAAGAGCCTTCATTAAAAGTGCTGAAAAGAATACATTATTAGACTATATAATTTTGTATTGTAAACTCAGCCTCCTATTAATCTACTTCTCCACATTGTGATGAGCAAACTACACTTTTTACAAGTTTTTTTCATGGGGTTTTAGATTTGTGTCAGGTAAAAAAAATAATAATTAACAACAAAAAAATATTTAATTTGTCAAGACACATAGTTATCCCTCATTCTCCAAATTTCAACAGAACTCATTGGGGTTTTTAAATAGAAAACTTTCTATAGAAATTGATCAGGATGGGAAAGGGACCTTATTTGCTTTTCAAATTTATCACTGGTTTGAAGAAACAGCAAAGATAACAGCATTTGTGTCAAGCAATGATTTACATTTTCAGAGCCAAATCTTCATCTGCATGTGCTCAGTGAAATGAATGACACTGATTTACACAGTGGGGTCTTTGGTCTACAGTTTGATTATCAATAGCAGTTGATCCTGTATTGCCATACACTAAACTACAGAGATAAGAGGTGGTCTATTGTTAACCCAAGACCCTACAGAGGTACAAATTACTGACGCTGCTTAAAATCAAGCCATTCAATTGCCTCTGGTGCCTTTGCTCTTTCATATTCAACACATCATGTGACAATTCATGGATCTGTGAAACAAGGGCCTGCTCAATTTGGTCCTTGCACCTCACTGAACGGAGAAGTGAAACCACGGCTGTAGTCAGAGTCGCACTGGTGTAAATGCTCTCCTGAGAGAGCAGGGCCTTGTGGTTCTCTCCTCTTTCACCTTGCAGCATGCTAAATTGATCCAGAGAGCAGTTCATCTGAAAAAAATACCTACCAACAATTTGTTTTAAACAAACACTTGCAGCCAGAATCCCCATCTCCATCGGCATGCGATTGTCTCAAATCACAAAAGGCAGGGAAACCAAAATTGAAAATTGATCTCTCTGTGGCCATGTAGACGGGAAGAATGATTTCCTAGCTGTGATTTTAAATAACTCTTTCTTCTCTCCCCTCTACCCCCTCCCCATACACATTTACATTTCTTCTCCTGTGTTCTCCATCTTTTGTCGAACAGGAACAAAGACTTCCACCATCTCACTCTCTTTCCCCAGCTTTCTCATCAATATTCTATTATCAAACAAGGCTTTAGCTCTTTTTGCCTCTTTAAATCAATAAGAAGCAAAGCAGTAAAAGGGAAAAAATTAAAATCACCCGCAAATAAAGAGTCTTTAAAAAAAGTTAATCACTGCTAAAGACTGACAGCTCACTGGAGTGTATCCAGTGTTACACAGCCCCTGCTACATTCTGTTTGGTCCCATGCTGTCATAAAGGTAAACTACCTGCACCTGCCTGCCAAAGACAACTGAGACAGGAGAGAAAACAAGAATAAAACTTTCAGAATTGGTCTTCATATGAATGGTTGTCACCTGAAATCTGGAAGAGCAAGAGTTTAATGTCTGACCTCTGGGTGAAGGTAACACTCAGGAAGCCCTACAAGTACCTGTCACTGAAACCTACCTCAGCTCCCAGCTGGAAGCAGGTGCAGCCAAGCAAGCCTTGTACCTTTTCTGATATTGAAGTGCTCCTGCTTCTCTCCCGGGCCTAAGACTTTCCCCCACCAACACATCCATGCATGCGTGATGCAGACAAGTTTCAGCTGTGCTGCTATACATACACATGTATATGCATGCATATATATACACCCAGACACATCACAATCACGTGTATGGGATATTCCATACCTAACATCTTCAAATTTTTTGTCACACACATTTACCAAAAACACCCTTAAATTATTTGGAACAGCAGCAGAGGGAAAAGTCAATGTAAAAGATAAGGAGAGACAGAGGAAGCAATCTGGGTGTGTCTGATGCCAAACTGCTGTCAAGAAACAGCGTTTTTCTTAAGCCATATGCCTGTACTAATATTACTAGTACTTCTTCATGATCAAAGGACCTTTCAAGAGTCACAGCTGGACAGATACTCCATGTCAGTGGCAGGAAAGACCAGAAAACAGTGCCACCACAGTCAGCAGTTCATTTTTTTTAGGAAGAGCTTTTACAATTACAAAGTACAGTCAATTCAAAAACAAAGCAAAGGAAATAGGAAACCACTCAGTTTTGACTCAAAGCAGTTTTATATCTTTGTAAAATAGCATACATTGTTCCTCTTCTGCCTGCTAACAAGTTACAGCTCTAGCCTCACACACCTGCCTCAGCACAGATGACACCTCCATACTCTGTCACAGTGCCCTGCCCTACTGGACAGCACTGGGCTGCACAGCTTCTGTCAGACAGGCAATAAAAGAAACCACCTGACTTCCCACAGAGGGAAGTATAAAGCAGCCCATAGAGGGTTCCCATATTCCTTGCCAACCTTCACCTATCCCTGTGACAGTTACAGGGGATTGCTGGGGTTCTGCATTCTTATCGCAGCAGGAAACACACGCACAGACTCTTAGTGAGGAACAAGCTAAAAGGAGGAGTTTCCTGTCCCAGACCACCAGACAGGAGAAAAGAAGCAGCAATGGAAATGGGGGAAGTTTGGCGTGACAATCTGTCCATCCTCAGGAAGAAGACCATGAGACAAATCTGCTTGCTTATATAAGAATTGATTCCATCATCATTCCCGGTCACCAAAAACAAATTACAAGCATCCTTAATATTGGAAGGACCATATTTTGTCATTACCTTTTAACAGAGTAAAATTATTCAGGGGACAAAACAGTGAGTCAAACAAGAGGCCTCTAAAGACAGTGTTTGTATCAGCAGGACAAAACTCGGATGACTCAGGAGAGAGCACATCCCGTGAGAAGTTGCCACCAATCACCTCCACACCTTGCTAGAGAACATTATGATGTTACACGAGATGGATTCTGCACTTCTGTTTAAGCACGAAGGTCCTCAAGCATTTACAATGAACAAAAGCTTCTTTTCCCTCCGTGCTGCTGTAGAGCACAGTGTGTTCTTTCCACTTGGTGGTGACATGTTCTTTCAGGTATGAAGAGAATCCTGCATAAATGCCTTGTAAAACACTTTGGATCTATGTGTGCCATAGAGGAAAAATCTTGAATTCTTACTTTAAAATATGCAGTTAATTTGTTATGTTTACTTGGAACAAGAAGATAAGAAGGGACACAAGAACTTGGGGAAAATGTACAGTTACATCACTCAGTGATTCTAAGCAAAATCTCCAAAACCAGAACCATAATGAGTTTAAAATGTTGCTCCATCCCTGTAGTGAAGAAATAGCCTCATCTTTTCTAATCTCTTGGATTTTCCTCAAAAATTCACCACTACCCATGATGCCAAAGCTAGGACTCCTCCTCAAAAGTTGCCCAATTCTCCTGCATTCACTCTCCCCTCTGCTTTCCTGTACAGCTAGCAAAAAACAGGAACCTTCCTTTTCTCTCCTAGCAGCATATGGCAACAGAAATTCCCCATAAACCTTTCAGAAGCATCTGTACTAACTTCTATGTTTAGCAGCTATATTTATCAGAAGGGCAAATTAGAACTCAGGAACCAAAGACTTTTGTTACACAGTGAATTAATGGGTAAAGAAAGTAAAACCAGAAATAATTTGAAAAATCTCAGTTCAGAAAAAAAAATGCAAGCTGAAAAAAAAGGCAATATTTACCAATGGTGAGCTACAGAACAGTGTCCTCAGTTAATGGCTTGCATCCCTCTCCCCTAGGGCTTGGCATGCTGTTTCAGCAGCTCCACCAGCAGTCACAATCAAGCACATCCTCACTCCAGCACAGGACTGCTGTCTTGACAACTGCCAATGGCCTTCAGGAAGGCTGTCTGCATCCACGCTGACACCTAGGAGGCTCTTGGGAAGACACACTGGATGTCTGCTCACCAAACTGCTTTCTTGCAGAGCAAGCAAGTTCTGTCCCAGGAGCAGCTTTGAGCTCACACTTAGGAGTGTCAGAACATATTCAGAAATGGCTCTCCCCAAACTACAGTGTAAGGAACAGTCAGGTGTGGACAGAATGTATGAATAGAGAAGGAGATATGGTAGACCAAATACTCCTGGATCCACAATAATAGGAATACAACCCATAACATGCAGCTCAGCACACGAACACCTGTAAATAAGCAATGGGCAGATCACCCAGCTCCAAATATACAAATCTGGGAGCAGTGTGCATGACCCAGCCTATGCAGGAGAATAGAAATACAAGTCCTAGGAGTCACAAGCTGCAGCAGGAATCCCAAGCTGACGGGCTAGCTCAATGTGCACTGCCCTAAAAGCAAAACAGCAAAGCACACTCAAAGATTGTAGATAACATACAGGAAATAAATTAACAACGTGACACATTCAGAAGGAAAAAAATGGTAGCAGAAACCAAAATTCACTTTACAACTCTCCAAAGGAAATCACGGAATCACAGAATGGTTTGGGTTGGAAAGGACCTTAAAGATCATCTAGTTGTAACCCCCATGCCAAGGATATGGGCACCTTCCACTAGATCAGGTTACTCAGAGCTCCAGCTAGACTGGCATTGAACACCTCCAGGGATGGGGCATTCTCAAATTCTCTGGGCAGCCTGTTCCAATGTCTCACCACCCTTAAAGAATTTCTTCCTAATATCTAAACTAAATTTATCCTCTCTCAGTTCAAAGCCATTCCCCCTTGCCCTATCACTACATGTCCTTACAAAAATTTCTCTTCGGTTTCTTTTTAGGTCCCCTTCAGGTATTGGAAAGTGCTAAAGGGTCACTCTGGACCCTTCTGTTTTCCAGGCTGAACAATCCCAGCTCTCTCAGCCTTTTCCCATAGGAGAAGTACTGCAGTTTTCTGATCATTTTTGTGGCCCTCCTCTGGACTCATTCCAGTAGGGCCACATCCTTTCTATGCTGAGGACCCAACAGGGGGATGCATAACTCCAGGAGGGCTCTTCAAGAGCAGAGTAGAGGGGAAGAATCATCTACCTTAACCTGCTGGCCACACTTCTTTGGATGCATCCCAGGAGCTGATAACGTAGAGGAAGAAAACTATTGTCTAAAGGAGAAGGACTGAAAAGAGACAAACACCTCAAGGGTTCCTTCATCTCACACAATTAGTTTGGGGTTTTTTTTTTATTTTTCTTTATGGCGCCAAAAGAAAGTATTCCTATTCCCTATTCCACTGAAAGAAAAACAGATTCAGATGTCCTTGTCTGTGTTGGTTGGAAGCTGCCAAGCAAGGATGTCCCTATTTTTAGTGCTGAACAAGGATCCATAAAACCAATCAGATGAAAGAGGGTGTCCAAAGGCCCAGAAACTGAATGCAGACAGATGAAAGGGCCAAAATTTGTCACTCACCTCCCTTAGTCTCCAAGCCTCATGGGAAAGCAAAAGGAAAAAAGAGGCCAGTAACCATGGGTAACCACTCTCAGGTTAATCTCAGATGGGGAGGGGAAAACGCTTCTCAAGATTAATAGCTAAAGTACTCAGGGATTAGAGATTAGGAGGAGAATCCTGTTTGCTGGGATTAAAAGGGCTGCGTTCACATGAAAACCTCAACCAGTGAACTGCCTCCAGCGAAACAGTGGGTTTTGTTATTATAATTATTATTTTATTCTCCGCCAATAAATGAAAAACATCAGCAGGAGGGCAGCAAAATCCATCAAAGGTTTAGAAAATAAAATCTCTGAGGAAAGGTTAAGGGAATGCAGTCAAGATAGAAATCAGATATTAAAACCAAAAATCAGCCCATGTTATTAGTAGCACAGAAGATTATAAAGAAGGAGAGATTTAAAAAAATAAAATCAAATTCACTTCCCAGAATCCATGTGGTGTAGTCTATTTCTTTGCTCTTGGCTTAGCTGAAGGCAGGTAAGCTACAAAAATGGCAAAATTTACCCAGTTTGCACATAAGGAAGGTACAGTTTAAACATCCAATGGCTGGTATTTTCTGGAGTGCTAACTAAGAGCTTCATTTTGACACTCACTGTTAGTTGCTTTTAATGACACATGATTAAGGTATGTAATGAAACTGTGCAAGAAGGAACAGAAAAAGAATAGGGGATGGGGTTCCATCAGATGGGGTTAATAGAGAGAGGAAAGACATTAATCCAAATCATCAAAGCAGGCATTCAAAAATATAGATGAACAGCTTTTCTGAAACAATTTTCAGTGATGGAACAAGGAAAAAACTTGCATCCACCACAACAAAATTGTCTAGACTCTACTTCACTTGACTCGATCCTCATACAAGTAGGAATATTCACTCTGGATTAGGTCAACAGACCTGCAAGCCAGCTCATGAGGTCAGCAAGGAGAGTCAAGGCCCCAGTGCTGCCCTGTAAGCAAGGACCACACTACTGAGCGACGTGCTACTGCAAAGCACGTTCCTCCCTTGCAGCCCAGTCCCACAGGCCCTCCACATAACCAGATTTCTCTGTAGTCTTGTGTCAAAAATGCCCTGTTGGGAGACTTGGCATCAGTCTTCTCGAGCACTGAGGGAGAACTGGGAAATCTGAAGACTCCAGCACACTTGGCCTTTCAGGTTCGCAAGAGCTGCAAAATTGCCATATCCCTGCACAAAAGAAAGGTCAGGAGGTTGCTGATAATAATGCCATTCCCAACAAAAGCCGTAGAGAAACAAGGGTTGTAACAGGAAGGAAAATAAAGAAGGTATTCTTAAACACATGTGCTTGGCTGTTTACAAGAGACATTTAGCTGCAGAACAGACCAGAATGTCCTCAGCTTGCTTTAACAGGGAGCTGCAAAACCATCTCCATGCCTGTCCCTCAAATCACATGCACAAGCATAGAGGAAAAACTGGCTCCACCTTTTACTGGGCAAGATCTCAAGGAGGAAGCTTTTTCTGTTGCAGGTTATTTGGAAATTTTATTACACTGCATGTGTAAAAAAAACAAACAAAAAAAACAATTTACCAAGCCAACCCTTGCTTTATCTGATGCCAGATGGTGTCACTGCCAGACTTCCAACCACCACTGGCAAAGGATTCCCATGGGACCAAATCTCAGGAGGCTGGGGCACCACCCAGGACAAGAAATAAGACAGTTTTCCATTATTTATTCCTCTGAATGAACCCTGGTCCTTTGGGGCTCCCAAGGCCAGAAAGCAGCAGGTGGAGATCAAGTTGATGCATGGGGAAAGTGCAAGCACAGCACAGGCCGACACGCAGACTGAACTATTCACATACTGGAAGCACCACTGCCTCCTCCCACCTCATCTGCGTCTCTTCTCTTTCTAACCTGCTATTTTTGGAAACTAGATGACTCACCTTCCTGATGAAGCCAGGTCTAGTTGGCTCTGTGCCCTGACACTTTTTTGTACAGAACAGAAATGGCAATTTACTTGAACCTCTCCTTCTACACTCAGGTAAGCCAGCCATGTCTGCACAGGATGATAGCAATGCCACTTTCCTAGCACCAGCAACATTTCTGTGTGAGCAAGGATGCAAACACTGAGCTTCAGAGAGACTGCATATCAGGTTCACAGTCTAGTTGCTTGCCTTCCATTGAAAAACAGACACTCAAAGGTAACACATGGTCTAAGAGGGAGCAAAGTGAAGAGGAACCTGAGTGAAATAAAGTAGAAAGTAAAAGCCAATGTATGATGCATACATAAATGACCAAGGCACACAAAATCCCTTCCCACTATTGATCTATGGCAAGTCCTATCTCAAACACTAATTCTGGATACCACAACTTAGGGTGTAAGAAAGAAAAATACTGGGGAAGATCAGGAAATCTCAGGAATAAGGAATTCGTAAGTACTAAGAATCAGCTAGCTTTAAAAAAAGCAAACCAAAACAAGCAAACAGTGAAGATGAGGAGATACGATGGATGTGTACATTTCCAGGGAAAAAGAACATTAAACCAGAAAGGGTATGCTCTACGGCTAAAGGAAGAAACAAGACAATTAAATACTTAAAAACTTCCTTTTACCAACACCATGATACTCCCTTGCAAATAACCTCCCACTCTCCTCTCTTTGGACTGCTTTCACAACTCTTTCTGTCCCATCCCTACAGGCAATGCCTCCCCACTGCCACACATAGCCACTGAGTCATTTTTCACTTACCCTGTAAATCAATACTTGCTCCTACCTGTGCCACTTCCCTTCCTTCACACTCATTCTGCTCTTTCCTTGCAATGCTGATTTCTAGTACAGGTTAGAGATTAAGTTCTCCGTTACAAGATACTACGTTTTCCATAAAAGTAGTATTTTTAAAAGCCAAAACTGGCCATACTCTACTGTATACATGTATAACCTCTGCTCCCCTTCAGCCACCACAACAGGGAGAACACAGGACTGTCTTCTGATGCAGGCTGGAGACTAATGGCTTCAAAGACAAAGACACATCAACTAGTGGTGCTGGTTCTTCAGTAGGGAATATGAGTTTTAGTATAAAGATTTGTTAACGTTATGTTCCACAGATAGAATAGCCACTTCACAGCTCAGATTAAATTGAAAAACTCATGGTGGACAGTGGTATGAACAGTGTTATGCTCGCAGTTAGTAATACAAGCACACATTGCTACAATGCCTTCCCTCACTGGCTTGTAGATGATAATCACAACCAAAGCCAATGTGCTGCCATTGCCCACTGGTACAGCTGTGGTAGACAAAGCACCAGCACATCAGAGGGCAGCAGCAAAGCTACATTCCCTGGCAGAGGTACATCAGTCCTGATATAGCCTTGTGCTACAAAAACACACAGAAATTTTACTGTGAATGGGGAGCTGCCCTGTCCACCATAATCACATCATTTGGCAAGGGCAAGAGAGATAGGAAAATGAGAATCAGTTCCTGACAAGAATAAACAAAGCATAAAAAAAAAGAAAAAAAAAAAAGAAAAGAAAAAACACAGCCAAAAAATACCCCTCCTCCTTTCAACTGAAATCATCTAAAGAGAAAAAGCGGTAGACAGCAGAGCTCGATGTGTTTGGCTGAGAAGAAATTTATTTACAGCAAGGTCTGGCCTCTCACTTCCACCATGTAATTCCAGGCAATTGCACTTTCAAATAGATCTTTTTGGAGAAAATCAACAGTGGCTTCACTTTCAATCTACTGGAAAATGAAGTCCTGCAAATGTGTTAAATAAAGCTGCAGCAGAGAGAGCAATGTGCACACAGGCACATGCTCTCAGGTGGAGGTTGGTGGGCTTAAGTACTCAACTCTGCCAGGCCCACTTCACATTCCCCAGCTCTCACATCACACTCCGGATTTCCTGTAACTAATGATGCCCATCAGATACTGTGGCAGTGACAAGTTTCCATAGGCTTAGTCCTACTGCCTGTATCAGTCCTGTCTCTCCAGGTCCAGGAGAAGTGCCATCTCCAAGGTGCAACAAAGCTGCAAGCCTCCTGAGCAAGGCCCTCAGCCATGAAACATACAGTCTGTGAGGCAAAGGATCATCCCAAAATTCACCACTGATTACAGCCCACATAATGATGCCCCACTGTCACCTTCCTTCAACATCAGTGTCTGCCCAAGTCTCTACAAGGCTGTTTCCCAAGCCTGCAGTGACCAGTACTGCCCTGATCAGTGTATCTGCAGCTCTTCACTCCCACAGAGATCCTGTCCCACTGATGTCTTGTCATTCAAAAGAAACAGACACTAGGTTTTGAATATTTTACGTCATTGACATATAGCAAATATTGCAGAAAAATCATCCCTGACAGTTAATGCAAATATTCAGAAAAACTTCAATTGAAAACAAAATGCATGTCTTCATGCAGAGAGGGCTGGGGGCTGCATCATTATCAGAGGTCAACAACATGGGAACACAAGGGTAGCAGAGTCAGACTCCACAAATCCCATCACCACAAGCTGTTACTGTGTGCCACCCTCTCCCCCAAGCCCGTGCATACACGCACATGTACGTACACATGCATGACAGCCCCAGCATCCATTTCAGACAAAGGCCAAAGAGAAATATAATTTCAGAGCAAGTCAGAGAGATGGAAAGCAGAAGGCAAACCTAGGCTTTGAATTATCTCAGACTGGCTCAGACACCAGTACCTTGTGAACACAGCAATCCAGGAAGGTTAAATTCCCATTACACATTCTACCAGGAATGATTTTGAACTAATATTTCCCTTCATTCAAAACACTGAAAAATTACAAGAGACAAACCTGGAACTAGTAACTCTAAAACAAGCTAATCTTAAGACAAACATGAACAATCCTTCTTGTTTTAGGAATACTGGAGCATAGGTTTGGAAACACCTCGGTCATTGAGCAGGTTCTGCAAAACACCCAACCACACATTTCAGTAAGTGTATGGCCCAAGCTTCCCAGCAAACCTATTCCACTCATGCCCAAGCACCTCAGGCCATGGAACACCTTCAACACCTTACAGCAAACCACTTCAAAAAACTAAAGCTTGTCACTGTAACATGGAAGATCAGTGGAGATTCAGGATCTCCCCTCCCCTGCAAGTGCCCCACCTCTCTCACACAGAGACTATATGAAAGAGAAGTCTCCTATAATCTCCTGAAACAAACCATGCCTGTTTCCACAGTGGAAGGTGATAAAAAAAATGAACCAAAGCCTGACAATCTGACCACAAGAAATTGCATTTTCTCTCCCCGAATCTGGCCATTGCTGTAATCCTGACATCGTGAAGGGGACATGAAATCGGGCATCTGGGATAATGCAGTAACAATGGGAGTGCTGAGAGGCTTGGTGCAGCCTGCAGGCTATCTCTAACTGAATCTAATCTGCACTGCTCCAGAGAAAGATGGAAAAATTATCAGTCAGAAGCCTATTTGCACAAAGGTGGAAAACATTCCCTGCCCTTTCTAGACAACTGGTCCAGGAAAGTGCCTTTATAGGATCAAGCTGACTGCAAAGCACCAGAAACCCTTTTCACTTCTCAGCACAGACACCCATGCAAAGCACCCATGAGCAGCCATGTCTGTCCACCAGTTATTCCTGCTGCACCGTAGAAAACAAAAGAATTCAACACAATGAAGTAAATGCAAAAGGAGTCTCTAGGCAGAAAATATTGTAGCTTTTTCTAAGGAAGTAGAGATTAAATTAAAAAAAAAAAAAAATAGCAACAGCAATTGCACCATGAGGTTTGCTTGCTGTTTCAGTGCCACGTAACACAGTGAGTTAAGACTTCACAGAAACAGCAGGGAGGAGAATTCAGGATCTTCTCCAAAAGTATGCGCCTCTGCCACCCACACATCAGAGGAAGCACTACTACTTTTTTTTTTGTTTTCTTTTTTTAGCTCTATAAGGCATTTAGGACTTGATGCACGTAGCCCAGCTTTTCTGAGAGCCTCCACTAGAGGACTTCTCTTCCCAGGAGCCATTAGTCAGATTACAAAGCAATAGGTGTTTCAAAGGAAACCCTCTCCTTCCACACTGAGCCTCCCGCAGGTGGAAATGGTACCAAACCAAACAGTGATACACCTTACACAGGCATTTACACTCCCCTGAACACAAAAGGCTTTAATTCATTAATTGACACACACCCGGCATTTTGTGTGATTTACCAAAACCACCAGCAGTGTAACAGAGGGAACCTGCCACTATGTAATGAACAAGCCACAAGCCCCTTCTGGAACAGCACTGGGAGAGAGTGTCAGACCCCTCAGACAGCAACAGCTCTTCCTGGCACTCGCTTGTTCAGATTTCTGATCCCTTCCTGCCCTGTCCCCTTGCCCTCCGCCTGCTGCTGTAGAGCACTGCCATCCAGTCCCTGGCGCCTCGCTGCCAGGCTCCTAACCCCCAGCACTCTGAAACAAGGGAGCCCAAACAATATGGGCCTTGGGGAATAGCTGACAGCTTTATCTCCCGAGCCACGCCACCTCCCGCAGCCTGTGCACAAATGAGATAACATCCTCCTGCATCTGAAGGATGCCCCTTCTAATCTTATGACTAAAAATCCTCAAAAATGTTATTCAGAGAAAGCATTTTAAGATAAATTAATTTGAAACATAATTTATGGCCATAGACTGAACTGCTACATCACTGGGCACACAGGGAAGCGCTATTCCATTTGTTGCCCTTGTAAACAAAGACACAGAGACAATCTTCACATGGAAACATGCTTCTCAGCACACCGAGCACAGCTTTTCTAGAAGTAAAGCGTACAGACTTGTAATTAAGTATCTAATGCATCATCATGGACAAAGTACTAAACCTGGGTCCTAGACAGTGATAAAGCCATGACATTTACAGCATTCAGAAAATCCAAACAATCAATTTGGTACACCAAGCTACATAAGCCTGTAATAACACAAACCAAAACTGAGCAAGAATAACAACGAACAGATTACTATTTTTAAGAAGTTTCTGTTATGTGGGTTCAGGAAGGCATATAATTCAAGGCTACAAATCAAATCACAAGCATCCTTCCCTGCATCTCCCTCCCCAGCTCCCCCTTCTCTGAAGGAAACATTCAGCAGCACTGCCCGGATGTTACATTTGCATTTTATTCAGTGTCCAGATCCAAGTGCCAGATAATCACCATATTTAGTTTTTTACAGAAAGGTTAAAACCTTAATGGCCTGAATCATCAGAGCATTACTTCAGTCTGATTCTAATGTAAGCCTAATGCTTTTAGCAGTTGCACTGGAGGGAAAAATCAGTGACGCGACTGCAAAACTGAATGGCCTAAGCATCTTATACAACTGTTATCTCTGTTCTAGTGAAAGTGATATAGAAACAGAAAGATGTAAGAAAAGCTTGGCTCAAGATGCACTGCAAGCTAGTTAGGGAGATGTGAACAAACCCCACCAGTCTTTGGACTGCAAGTCACACCTACTGGATCAATTTTTTAAAAAAACCCTTTTCTCAAAACTACACAAAATAAAAACCCAAAGTGATTGCTTTTCTCTCCCTTTCCTGCTACTACTGCTACCACCTGGCCCATCTGGACAGCAGCCTCTCTCTGCCTAAACACTGGCACTCAGTTTGGATATCCCTGATTCATACTGGAGGACAAAAATCCCTGGCACAACAGGAAAAGAAAATCTCCGCACCCCACACCACTGGTGCAGCTAAGACCCATCTAGTGAGCTGCATCAAACCCTGCTGCCTCTGTTGCTGTAAGACACCTGGCTATGCAGCATGCTCTTTTGTACCCAAATCAACAACTAAACAAGGTCCAGACTCCCAGTAACCTATAGCCATAGCAGTACACAAGCAGCATTTCTGCTGAAGCTGTTTGCCTAATTTCTGGCTGGGTATATCCCTAAGTACTGGCTGTGACAAAGTCATGGTGCCAGACACCCGTTTTTCACGTTTTCATTTCTTTAGGATGCAGGCTAGAAAGTATTTTGTGTGATTCTTATGCCTGCCAGTGTGGTGAGGATAAGAAAGGGTCACTTCACTTGACATGAATAGTTCTGGATCCTGTAAGTTTGCCAGATAACACATGGACAGGAGAAAGAGAGACTCTCAAATAAGCATTTAGATCAAAAGGTGCAGAAACAACCATGGAAAAGCTTACTCAGCTCTAGTTTTCAAGCAGAAGACTCCATCCTCACAAATATTTGTTCTACTAATGCCTTGTCAAGGCTCACTTTACAAAGTAATAGTAATGGGATTTCTCTCTCTTCCCTTGGAAAAGTTTATTAAAGTGAAAAAAATTCTGGTAAAGTAAAAAATCTTCTTTCAAGTTCTTCTTTGCATAATTTCACTCAGAAATGGATGCAGAATCCCTCTAAATGCTCTGAAGAAATGAAATAATAGCTAGAATAGATAAGTTTTTATTTTTCATACACTTAAAGCTCTCTAGGGAAAAATTGCTTTTGAGTAATCATCCAACACGACTTTTTTTATGTATAAAATGAGTGAAAACATTTTTGGATGCTTTTTTAATGCAAAAATGAGACACAACTCAAAAACAGAATCCATGTATGCACAGGTATTTACAAAATATATGCCACCATTGTGGGTAGCCCGTAGAGCATGCTCATGTCAGGTTGTCTTGAGCTCATGTTACCCTTGATTACAGTGAATCCCACACTGTTTCAAAAGTCATATAGTACATTCACCTTCTCACAGAAAAATCCATGAGACAAGGACAGAGAAGTGGAGTTGGGAGAGTTTACAATTCACATATCTGAAACTTTTATCAGAAGTGAGAAGAAGCAACTTAAAAATGCATGAACCAAGTTCTCTCTAAATCAAAGTATGAAGGAAAATGGGGCAAAAAGAGCACCAAAACAATGTTAATTATTGTCAACATTTTAATCACACCCAAGCAAAGGATTTTGAAATCATTACTCTTCCTGCAACCACATCTTGGTCTCAATGCTAAGATATTATTTCTTTCACAACATTGTTGGGTTTATTTTCCATATGTCATCCCATTCTCACTTTTTATCTTACTTAGATTTATTCCTTCTGCAGAATAAATATCATCCTGGAAATAAAGTACAGTGTGTCTTTATAGCTGAAATAGCTGTTTTCAAGGAGCAAAAGATGATTTTTCTCATCTTTGCAAAAGTTTCAACCTATTTCTCTAAATGACTAACCAACCTATTTCTCTAAATGGCAAATTACTGGTAATGTTCCCTACCCTCAACAAATGCTTTCAGAAATTAATTTCCTTCAGAAACAAATCAAAGCAATAATCAAAGAACTTTTCTAACTTTATTTACAAACTCCTTAGGATTCATTCCCCAATTTGGGGTTGAAAGTAAGATGAAGATTTTTTGGTAAAAAGCTGTCTTAGAACATGGCCATCTTAGATGGCCACAGAGCAGACAGTCAGGAATACAGAAGGCATCTATCCTTTGAGCTTATCCAAATCATGATGTGTCTCAGTGCTTTAAGTAAACATCAAAAAAAAAAAAAAAAGGTTATTTTTTGCTCACACATAATATTTCTCATAACCAACAGATTAGAAGAACCCACAGAAGAGCCACTGCCTATTTTAAAAATCTTTAATAAACTCTGGTTTTGTAACTACATTTGAGTTCAAGTAACAATGGCTTAGCTGCAACAGATTTTTCTGTACATGTCCAATATATGCTTTTTTCCTCTTTTATTATGAACTATATAAAAATCTAAAACTCACACATGCAACTGATTACACTGATTTCTCTATACAGACAATAAGGTTTATTGAGTACTTTGAATAGGTACATGAAATGCAAGCCATTGTTTGTTAACACAGCCATGATTTGCACTTTCATGACCCCCCTATGTCCTTGCAGAGCACTCTGCTCACTGAATTTCACTAGACCTTGCCACATATTTGTTAAACAGAAGATGACCAGAGCTGGCAACGCTTGAAGGCCACCTTTCTTAGAGTGCAAGAACTCTGCATCCTGATGTGTAGGAAATCTGGCAAAGCAGGCCAGAAACTGCCATGGCTGAACAAGTATCTGCTCCTCAGACTGAGGCGTAAGAAGGAAATGCACAGGCAGTGGAAGCAGGGATAGGTGATCTGGGGAGAGTACAGGGATGTGGTTTGGATGTGTTAGGGATGGGATCAGGAAAGCTAAGGGACTTGGCAATAATTTCAAGGGTTGACTATTCAGTGGATAAGAAACTAGATGGATGGATATAGCCAGAGAGCTGTGATTAATGGCTCAATATCCAGGTGGAGGCCAGTGACAAGTGGGGTCCCTCAGGGCTCTGTCTTGGGACCAGTGCTCTCTAGTATCTTTACCAGTGGCACAGACAGTGAGATCGAGCGCAGCCTCAGCAAGTTTGCAGATGACACCAAGCTGAGCAGGGCAGTGACACAAGAGAAGCGTGGGAGGCCACCCAAAGGGACCTGTACAAAACTGAGATGTGGGCCCATGAGAACCTCATCAAGCTCAATACATCCAAGTGCAAGGGCTGCACCTGGATCAGGGCAACCCCAGACATGAGCACAGACTGGCAGATGAACTCATGGAGAGCAGCCCTACAGAGGAGGACACAGGAGTTCCTTTGGATGAAAATCTGGACATGACCCAGAAGCGTGCACTTGCAGCCCAGAATCACATAACCAATCAGGTTGGAAAAGACCTCTGAGATCACCAAGTCCAACCTGTAACAAACAAGCACATGTCAACTAGACCATGGCACTAAGTGCCACATTCAGTTTTTCCTTAAACACCTCCAAGGATGATGACTCCAACACCTCCCTGGGCAGCCTATTTCAATGTTTAATCAGCCTTTCTGTGATGACATTCTTCCTAATGTCCAACCTGAACCTCCCCTGGCATAGCTTAAGACAATGTCCTCTTGTCCTGTCACTGGTTGCCTGGGAGGAGAGGCTGATTCCCACCTGCCTACATCCTCCTTTCCTTTCCCCTGAACCTTCTTTTCTCCAGGCTAAACAAGCCCAGCTCCCTCAGCTGCTCCTCACAGGACTTACCCTCTAGACTCTTTATCAGGTCTGTTGTCTTTCTCTGGACTCACTCCGGCACCTGAGTGTCCTTCCTGAATTGAGAGATCCAGAACTGGACACAGTACAGTGTCCAGTATGGTGTCCATGAGGTGCAGCCTTACCGGTGCTGAGTACAGAGGAACAACCACGGTCCTGGTCCTGCTGGCCACACTATTTCCTTACACACCAAGATGACATTGGCCTTCTTGACCACCTGGGCACATGCTGGCTCATGTTCAGCAGCTGTCCACCAGCACCCCCAGGTCCTTTTCTGCTGGGCTGTTTTCCATCCCCTCTGCACAATCACTCCTGGACTGCATCAAAAGCAGCGTGGCCAGTCAAGCCTGTCCCTCTACTCTGCTCTGATGAGACTCTACCTGGAGTACTGCATCCAGCTCTGGAGTCCCCAACATCAGAAGGATGTGGACCTCTTAGAGGAATTCCAGGAGAGCCCAAAGATGATCCAAGGGCTAGAGTAACTTCATGTTAGAGAGGTCTTCAGGAAGCCTTCCAGTACATAAAAGGGTCTTATAAAAAAGAGAGCAGGTTTTTACACTAGCATCCAGTGATAGGACAACTGGCTATGGTTTTAAACTAAAAGAGGGAAGATTTAGGGATTTAGGTTAGATGTTAGGAAGAAGGTCTTTACTCAGAATGTAGTGAAGCCCAGGAAGAGGTTGCTCAGGGAAGTCATGTATGCCGCACTCCTGGAAGGGTTCAAGGACAGTATGGGGCTTTGGGTAACCTGCTCTAGTGGAAGCTATCCCCATGCCTAACAGAAGTCAGAAAGAACAGAGGGGTTCCAAATAGGCACCCTCCTCCAAATAGGACCATAGACCAATCATTCTCCCCTCAAGCTTCAGCTGTAAATTTAAGCAGCACCAAAGTGGTGCCAAATCACTAAACAATCTATCCTCAAAAACAACTGATCAGTGGGAAACTCTGCCTCCAAAGATCATCCTCAACAGATCTGTCTAACAACTACCATACCTGCCAGATTTTTGTGCAACAAATGCCACAACTTTTTGGTATTCCTGGTTTCCTTTTTGACTGAATTTTGACACATTATTTCTCTCATTAATGTTACACTTAAATGGAATACAAGGTAACACTTAGAATAGAAAAACATCTTGCTTCAACCCAATTCCCTCTCAAAACAGTATTAGAAGCACTGACTTGACCTACAGACCTGCAGATGTTCATGTTATTCTGGGATGGATAACCTCCAGAGCTCTGATTGACGTGGAACGAACTGAAAGTTTCTAGAAGCATTTGCATTGAATCTGTAATAATCTAATACCTTTGCATGAAAATGTCCTGCTGCAGTAAGGAGACAGGGCAACATGGTATCAGTTCTCTAACCTTAAACTATGTTGATTGTAATTACTAGAGACTGCAGCATCCCTGAGAGGACATACTGGAAACAGACAAAAAGTGAAGACTTTCCCAACATGCTTTTTAAAGATTTCATGAGCAACAAAGTTAGTTAAGATATCTTGGCTGCTTTCCCACATCAGTAAGTATCTCTTTTGAAGTTACAATCAGATGGGAAATTTTTCTTCATTCCTGTACTTAATGATGTAAGTTGAATTAGCGTGCTGTTAAATGACAAACATCAGTTGCAAGCTAAATAAATCGTCCTGTCTACACAATCCTGAAAATACTTCAGGATCCTTCAGGATGAAAAATGATTAAGAACAATCGTGGTATGCTGCAATGAGTACTGCAATCTTTTCATTTATCCAATAATAAATTGATTTCTTCTCTAGAGCTTATTTTTCCCTTGTGCCAGTCTCCTATATCCTTCCTTGATATAGCAGTAAAAGATTAAATTGCTCCTGGGGCTAAGCTCCCATGCGCACAAGTTCTCCAAGGATCAGACTTTACTATTTTATCATTTGGTTCAACAGTTGATCTTTGTAACATCTGTTCAACTGGTGGAGTCCTGAGACTGCACTCCCTTAGTTCAGCTCTGGACATAACTTCTTACTTCTTTTAACATCTCAGGGGGCTGCAGAGAACTCTCAGGTTTCCACTGGTGAGTGAGGGTTCATCTAATAGCTATGATGCACTGATAAATTGTGAACCAATTAACACAAAAGAAAGCATCACATCCACCTTATTTCAACACAAGAAAGAACTCTGACACTTAAAGGAATTCAAATACAGTGGAAGGAATTTTTCACCCTCCTTGACTCTGTACAATAGCAATCTCCATCCAATCCGTTCCTGAGAACTTTAAAATACACTAGTTTTTCTAGGCTTTCTTCCCTCCTAGTTCTTAAACTCAGATTCCCAGAAAGGGCTCCTTCACAGGGAATACCCTCTGATTTTGGGTGCAACTGCCAGCATGCACCCTTGCACAGGAGATGCACAGAGACCCAGGAGAGTCCAAGAAGCAAGAAGCAGGTCCTGGGCACAGCCTGTAGCCATTAAAGGAGTCACTTATATTGGACAAGGTGCTTGTTCTCTAATACAGTCTGTTGTGCAGGCAACAAGACACCTAAGAAAAGCATGTATGTGAGATCCAGCTGCCACGTGGAGCAATGACCCATCACCTGCTGCAGGATGGACTGCACACTTCACTCAGCTGCACCAGGGCTGAGCACAGCCTCAGCAGTGCCACTCCATTCTGCAAGCTTCAGTGTGAAGGCAATGAACACTAGGAAAGGAAGTTACACTGAGAGCAAGGGAATGACACTTGAAGCCCAAGATCAGCACTTAGAAATATGGGCAATTCAACCATCAATACTGCAACACAAGCACTACTGCACGGAAGAGTAGCTGCTTTGGGCTGGGTTTCTCCCTTACCACCACCCCTTTCTCTTTACTGGTCTCATTCACCCTCTTCTATCTCACTTAATATAGCATCCCTTTCCTTCAAAAAAGTCCTCTCTGTCCATAAAAACTTTGCCAGAGACAGGAAAACTGCTGAGCATCCTGTGTATAGAAGGCAGCCACAAAACTAACTGTGCTTTTAAATGTGCAAAACACTTTAACCTCACAGAAAGCAGCAGTGCCTCTTTCTGCCCTTGTGTTCCTACAGGGCACATAGACAACAGCATACCTCCTCTCCCAAACCCCCGACAGGCTTCCTGACAAGGAGTCTTGCCTATAAACTATGACAGCTTAGTTGGTGCTAGTGTCCTTGAATTACCTGGCCAAATTCACATACTCACCCTCAGCCAATGCTTAACCAAGCTGCACACACTTCACCATTTAAACTTCTCATCAGTTACTCCATCTGGCAGTGTAATGAAAGGCTCCCATCTTGACTTTACTTCTCAGGCACTGCACTGGCATGACTCCTCATTCTGGGAAACACAAGCATGGACCTACAGGATGGTCAAATCTATACAGCTGTCCCACGTTTAGCAAGGGAACCAAAAGCAAGGACATACATTAACAAATACTGGGAAGTGGCACTTCCTCAATAAAATACAACATTGTCACCTAAAATATCTATTAGTAGCGATCTAAAAGAGTTGGAGTGTGACTTATGCTGCTATTTGGATTTGACACATGATAAATGAGTGTTACTGGGGAAGGGGAGAAGAAGAGGGGCTAAATTACCCTTTTGACAGCTCCTGAACAATATTTTGGCTTGTTGAGCTACTGATGCCTCAGAAGGGGTCTCGACACCTCATTTCTCAACATACAGCATATTTCTTTAGCTGGCTACCATGAAACTAGTATCCTACTACTGCATGCACTAGAATACAATAGAGAACCCTAAATAATCTCTGAAAAGGATGGGACTTCTACATGGCAGAGCGTGACATCTTGTGGAGATACCAAACTGGGACTGGAACTGTGGCACTGCTGTAGTCTTCCACCTCAGCTAAATCTGTATTGAACACAGTTGGGCTGGCTCTTTGGAGGGGCAACGTTGCATGAGTGTGGCATATATTGCACCCAAGTCAACAACCACTTCATTCCCGGTTTGTTGTTCTATCTGACCCTTGTTTCTTGACAAACATACACATTTCACTGAGCCAACTGACAGTCTCAGCAGCACGCCTTTGTATTCGCATCGTGCCTGAGCACTGGAATCAACCCTGTAAAATCAAAATGCTCTGAGTAGTTCAGTGGAGCATGTCACACCGCTCCTAGACCCATGCAAATAACTGGAGAAGACTTATTTGACCACTTATCCAATATTGTCTGCACCAGCCCCTCCAGCCTAATCTCATTGGCTTTGCCAGTTATTTCATCGCTGTTTCAGATAGATTAAGCACCTGACTCCTTAGTAATGTAAAGGGTCTCACAGCTTGCAAAGGGATTTTTAGTATTTAAATGTATACTGCTATGCTCAGTTTCCTATTATTACATCTCATTACATCCTTCCAAGCCTTCAGCAATTCTATTGAAACATCTTTTTGAAGTATTTAGAATTTCTTAAAGGTCTCCCAACAGGCAGTCTCCTTCTTTGCCCACAGTATATAACAGTTCCATATCCTCTGGTGATCTGGCAAAGGGAAGCCAATTCCAATGCAATACGTACACTCCATTTATATCTCTTCCTCCAGAAAAGAGATGGCTCACTTGTAAACTTCTGGGCTGAAATCCACTGGAAAACAAATTTTTCATTCTGTTGCCACTGTAAATAAGAAACTGGCAGTACCACACAAAGATCTAAGAAGACCGAACTAATGATGCTGTCTTCTTCCCAGAGACCATGCCACCAAGAGACACACAAAAAGGAAAAGGCAACACATTTGGTCTCAGACAGGTGATAACACAATTCATCTTACAAGTGGTTAAAATTAACTGGCTCAGTTAGCCACAAAGGTGAACAGTCCACTCCTAACTTCCACACAAGCTCTCTGTAAAATCAGATTTTGCCTAGCTGTACAGGGCTTTCACATCCTTGATGCTCAGAGACGGAGCAGCAGAGGAAGACTGTTCCTCCTGCTAGCAGGTGCCTCTTTGCATTAGCTGTAGTGGATTTCAGTTCCTATAGGAATACAGCTTCCTCCCTTCCTACTGGGAGGATAACACTTGTGCTCTTTACAAGCAACTGCTTGTCTTGCAACTCCAAAATAAGCACCTTTGAGGCGCCTACAGGATACACGTTGCCTCTGGTTCCCTGCGCTCTTGTCAAGCTCTTGGGGCGATGCAAGCTGTCAGCCACATGATCCCAGAGCAGAGGAGAGAGTAACGCTGGTGCTATCCATGGACGGAGCAGGCTTGCTGTAATTGCTTCTAAAAGCAAATTCCACCGGGCCCAGGGGAGGGCAGAGACTGGCACGTGCCTGTACATACTCACACAGAGGATCTCTTATTCCTTTCAGCTTCTACTGTGCAAGCTTACTGACCTCCTGCAGTATTAATGAATTCCTCTCACCTCCTTGCTCTGACATCTGCTCAGGAGAACGGATGAGTAAGCAGGTAATCCAATTGGGCAGGAGCAAAGCAATGAGCCAATTCTCCCACACAACCGTGTTACCCTACTGCTCTTTGGCACTGCCTGCCCCTAGAGGCCCTGTATTCCAAGAAAAAGTGTTTGGGCTTCCTTCCCTGAGGATGGCTGAACAGACCTTTTCCACCACCAGCTTATTTTATTGCTCCTGTGTAAGTATGACAGGCTGATTTCTCAAGTCCAAGATTTCAACATTTACAAAGCAAAAGTGAAACCTTGATTTCTCTTCATCTCCTCCTCACTTTCTGTAAAGCAAGTTAACTAAAACAATTGCTCCCCCACACACAGCAAATTAGACCAGACAGATCAAGAAAGCTTCTGCACATTAGAAACAAATCAGATCCAAATCAAACACTTTCAATAAAACAAGTTCTCAGGTAACCTTCAGAAAGTTAAAACAGGCAGTAATACTAAACAGCTGGGAATTAAGGACAGAAAATGTCCATAAAGTTAATCCAGCTCATGTCAGGGCTAGGACAAGATTGGCTGACATAAGTCACCAACCAGTGCTTTTCTCTAGGCTTGCTTTCAAAAACCTCAAACTTTTATGAATTCCTTTCCAATATACATTCATATTCAATCAGTATAAATATTAAGACAATCCTTACTGATGGTCAAATGAATTCTCCCTTGTCCAGGCCTTTCTGCTACCACTACTTAACTTTCAGTTGCACATAAATTTTTTTCCCCAGTTTATGCATGCTTAGGATGCCTGTTTGCCTTTCCACGTTTTACAGTCTTTCAGTGGAGCATGTCACTGTAGGAAGAGCAAAGATCCTCTCTCCCACCTCTGCCATCTCCCATTCATACCGTATCACTAAAGGATCTGCTAAAAATCAAGGAAAAAAACAAGAATGTAGACAGCTTTTCTCATTCACTATGAGAATGTGTTCATCTCTGCTTGGCTCAAAATAGTATCTGACAAGAGTGAATCACAGGAGTTCTGAAAAATTCACAAGAAATAGGCAAAGAAATCTATAGCTGCCTTGCTCAATCTCACTCCCTGTCTTATTGACTTCTGCTGCCTGCATCGACCGTTTGCAGCTACCTGTCTGCTTTCTCTTCCATCAAGGTAGCTACCAATAAAACATGAGAGGAGTGGGAAGAAAGGGAAGCACTGAATTACTGTGGGGACCTTCAGCACTGCCTCCTGCTAAGAGGGATTAAGAGGGACCAAAGGATTAAGAGGAAATACACAGCACAAAAATCGTTTGTCTTCATGAGAAGCCACTGAGCTAATTAAATATGAATAAAAAATCATAGAATAGATTTTACTTTATTTATATAAATGCCTAAAATGTCCTAAAATACCTTCATCAGTCCAGTCCCGGGGAAAAGAGAGGAGAGGAGAGGAGACAACCTTATAGAGCCTGTATACCCAGGAGGCCAGTAACCTCCAGAGCTGGGTATGGAATTAAGAGGACATCTATCTTCAGAACAGATTAATCTCCATTCTCCCATTAACTCACACTTTCAACAACTTGTTCTCCACTACATTTCTTGCTCCAGTCTACCCTCTAGTCTTCTTCCTCCAGTCTTTCCTCTATTCTTCTAACATAGGAACTATACCTACTGACATTGTTTACCTGACTAAATATGCTAACCCAGATAGGAGTTAATAGTTGCATTTTTATGAAAAGGGGGTCCAAGGACTGAAATAAAGCAATAAGCCAAAATATGTTGGAAAGACTATACCCATGTAATTCCAAGCCACAAAAGGACTGGTATGAACTTGGCTCCCATTTCTTTTCAAGTCAAAGCTAAAATATTATATATACATTTCTCCAAGCATTTGACTTTTTTAGGGATTCTTTTTCCTTCTCCCCTTATATTTGATCCCTTATATTTTCTGTTGCTTTAAGCCTCCCTCCTTGTGGACAATCTTGTGTTGTTAAAAAGCTATACTTGATTTGAGAAGGAAAACAAAGAGAAAAGCATTAGCTTTTGTGTGTATGCATACAGATAAAGGCTAACAGCTGGACTCAATGATCTTGAAGGTCTTTTACAATCTAAACAATTCTATGAATCTATAGACATGCATTTATAGATACATACACACATCCTTCTCTACACAAGTGCACAGATGAAAACCCATGATGTTTGAGAACTAATCAAGAAATTACTATGCATTTATATGTACACATAAACAGCCTTCGTCCCTCACTGGAGCACTATATACCCATGAGTTTTTGCTTGATGGAAAGCAAAACACATGGAGAAGGCTGCTCACCCTGGCCTCAGTGCAGAATCAGCAAGCACCCTGTGGTCACATCCAGACCTGAAAGCTGGGAAACACCTCCAGGTTTACAGTTTAAATGCCCACAAGAGGTAAGGAGAAAAAAAATATGAGAGCAAACGTTAGAAATTATTAAAAAAAGGATCTCTGCCAAAACAGAGAACATTATGCCGCTGAATATATTTTTAAAAGAAAAAAGCTGAAATAGAAACACTGAGTAATACTCATCTTTAATCATAGAAAAGTTGTAAATTTAGCCTGTGAAGAGCTCCAGAAGAAAAACAACCAACCACAGTATTATAATGTTAATTTTTTCAAATATCCTAAGAGTCAGAAGGCTACGACTAAAATTTCTTCAAAGAGCACACCTGAAAGCCATTCAAAGTCTTCTTAAAGTTCTCAATTTAAAACATCTTGCTTGCATGTCATCATGTCTGACATGCACCAAAAAACCCTCATGGAGGCTTTAAAACATATGTAGTTTGTTCCTCAAATGAAAATATAAGAGTCTGCAGATTATTTTCTTAATATTACAGAGGACATTTTTAAAGCTATATGTATATATTTCAGTTACATGTCAAACATACACATTTTTTCAATACCATAACTGCTGTTTTTTTAACTGTCTTTTTACACAGATAAGCAAAGATTTACATGTTTCAAGATCCACAATCACAACCAAACCTTCACACTTCCATTCTAAAATGATCTCATTAAAAGCCAAAATAAACATGTCGTATCCAGCTCTTCCACAAAACAAGGCTAAATAAATTGGTAGGGTTTTGTGTCACATACAACTAGTTTGCCTGCAAGTAGAGAAAGGGAAAAAAACAAACAAACAAACAAACAAACAAAAGAAACCACCAGCTTTCAAAATAAGCATAGCTTTGCTACAGAAAGACCTATTGCAATGGGAAGTCATTGTACAGAATAGAGTGGAAATTCCACTGCTGAGGGCCAGACACAGGATCAGGAAGCCCACATACAGAGAAGGTGTAACTGTGTAAATGGCAAGTTCAGCCTTACTATGTGTCTTCTGTTTGCACCCACAGCAGTATGAAGCATCTGGCTGCCCCCAAGCAGCACAGGGAAGGGAGGAATCTTTTTGCATAGAGAACCATCTTGAGCAATACACTGTGGTCAAATTAAGTCAATGAGTCACACCATAAAACCAAGAAAAATCAGACATGTGGTTACTTTTTCCTGCTGTGACCTGGATTCCATTCATGCAAAGCAAATGTTCCTAGAAGAAGCTGACAGCCTGGCTATGAGGAAGGAAGGAACCAAAAAAAAAAAAAATAAAAAAGATAACAATAGGATTTACTGGTTTGGTGCACTGGCACACAACTGCACTCCCCAAGTCTTCCAGAATCCATCAAATCCACCCAAGGCCAGAACAAGGCACGAGTCTCATCCTGCTGACTAAAAAATTCAGTGAGCATTTCCTTTGCTATGCAGTTACAGCATACCCAAAGTGCATCCCTGAAGTCTCCACCAACCAGAGGCACTATTTCCTAAAACTGATCTTACATATCAGCAAGACAATTGCTTAAGAGAAATCTTAGGAGGAGGATCTTCTCACCTGTACGGACACTTGAAACAAGATTAAGTTACTTGGAGGGAAACCAAAGTAACTGAAACAAAAAAGGCAGTTCCTCCTTTTTTTATGTAGCAGCCATTAGACTGATCTCAGAGCTCTGACAGGCTAAGACTAATGCTTTGGAGAGGGGAATACAGGTGAGAGGATTCAGCAGCACCCAAAGAGGTGGCCAAACCAGCAGACAATTATCCGCTCACAAACAAGCTTCTAAATCAGGTACTTGATGGAACATACGACTATAGGACGATTCAATCCAAAAGTCTCAAGTCACCTACTTCACGTAAAGGACAGATGATACACTCCCTCTTCCCAGTCCAACACTCTGCCCTGGATGGCAATAACTCTCCTCTGAGCAATGCTGCTAGGTCAGTGCTGCTGGTCACCCTCAAATCTCATGGTTTCACCCAGATGGCAGCCTGGGGTCTGATACTGTGCAAAAACTCAGCACAGAGCGTGTAAAATATTCAATAAATCCAAGAGCCCATTCAGCACCTATGTGCACACATATAAACATAATCCATTTCTTACAAGCCAAAAAGCATTACATGATAATTTTGTGACCACAGAGCTGCTTTGGGCCTTGATTTAAATTGGACTCTCTAACTTTAAGAGCTTATAAACCACATTCTAAATCCTCACAGCTAGACATGTGCTTAAACAAGGGTCAGGCTGGAATATAAATGTTACATATCTCCACTGCCAATGCTTCAGAGCTGTTGCGTTCCCTCAGATGAGAGCTGGACTGAAGTCAGTTGGAGTGAAGGGTCTTGCATCTGGTTCACAGATCTCTTGTATTGCAACCACAACACTTTCCCTTCCCTCTTTAAAGTATTTTATATGAAACACAGTCTCTACATCACCTCTTTAGTTTCTCCTCTCCTTTGATCTAGGCAGGATAAAGTAGGATAATCATATTTTTATTCAAGATTAACAAAATCTCAATTTCCAATAAAGAATGACTCATTTAAAGAAAGGCAAATGTACGATGGTTGGAAAGCAAAATGGAGGGAGACAGATATGGTGGTCATAACCCCATAAATCCACTGCATTATATTTGAGTATCAGAATGGAATACTTTGCCTGAATATTGCCTTCCCCCCCCCTCACCCCCGCCCTTTTTTGCTTCTCTTCTGTTTCTTGTAATTTAGCATAGGGAAAGAGGAAAAAAATAAATTTGCTTCCAAAGCTATCCCAAATTATTGATGCATCAGCTCTTCTGTTCTTCTCAAATAATGAGGGGTATATAGGCAACATCCATGTGACCTAAATCCTGTACTTCCTAAATTCTAAATCTTTAAAATATATCTGGATCTGAAGATGCAATTACTGGTCTGCACACCAAAAAGGCAGGAAAATAAATTTAAAAGAGAGCTGATATCGGAAGAGATTTTGATAGCACAAGGGAAGATTTCATCATGCAGTAAAACAGTTCTAGATAAAACAGAGATCTTGCTTGGCTTTTGATCACACAATGACCAGATTACATGAAAGCTCTGCAGCTGTTTTGCTAGTTAAAGAAAGCAATAGCTGGAGGATTTTAAAATAAAAAGCATGTAACCCTAAAATGAATTACAGACATAATGGAAAGCTATTAAGTGATTTACCCAAACATAGGATTTGACCGTCTTTCTTGTTGTGCCCAAGAAGGCAGGCTGAACTCATAATGGTTATGGAAAAGCTGGTCCCAGACATCAGCACACTCCAAGGTTTGGCAAGTCAGGCCTTGGCATCTCACCAGAGGCAGGAACTGCATTAATGTAAATGATGCATAATAAAAGGAAGGACCAGTTTGTATTAGTCATGGACTTTCTGGCAAAGGTGGCAGCAACAATATGTGAAACAAGAGAATAGGAAATTGCATGGCATTACCTTTAATAGCATATTACCAAGCCCAAGCTGCCTATACCACACTGGCTTCTTTTTGGTTTCTGTTCATTTTTTTCATTGACAAGCATGCAAAGCAGCAACTTCACTAGTTCACCACCAGTAAAAATGGGATTGGCATCTTAACCAATTCCAAAAGAAAAAAGCTGTGTGGTTTCCATCAAAAAGGCAAAGAAAAGAGAAGCACAGCCACACCCCCAACCAAATATCGTACACCCCACCCCCAGATTCTTCCTGTGGGTGTCAGGTTTACTTCTTATTCCCATTTTCTGCTCCTTATGGAATAACCTTCTCAGTCTGGTTATGTGCAGCACTGAGCTCTCATCCGTACATGATACCTTCAGCTGTACTTGCAGTACCAAAAAATATTCCATGTAAAATGCCCAGATCTCAAAAAAAAAAGTTTCCAATCCTCGTGTTCTAGCTCCTACTGGTGCTAGAAGTGAGAAGCTAGCCAGGCAGGCACTGGCTAGAAGACCCAGAGAGAGCAAGGCAGCACAACCTTAGTGATCCTTGACATCAGCATTCTCACCATTAACAGTTTCTTTGTGTCAGGAATACATCTGACTCACTGACACACGTAAAATAAGAGCAGAAAATGTATTTACTAGCTAAGTGTAGCAGAGTTCCTTTCCCCACCCACCCCATACCTTATTAATTCAACTGGAGATAGCATTCATTTGTGAAGGAAAAAAAATAGGCAGACAATTTGTCTGCTAAAAGCACTGTCTGATTATGAAAGGAATGCCCAAATTTAAAACATGATTGGTAACAATTCTTGCAATTAAAAGTGTTTAACCCAATCCCTAATGTTTATTAAAAAAAAAAATTTAAAAAAAAAAAAAAAAAAAAAACACCAAAAAAAACGACAAAAACAACNAAAAAAAAAAAACACCACCAAAACACGAGCATTCACATAGCATTTGGAAAACTACATAGCTGATATACTGTATGGCCAAGTATTCTTTACTTAAAACATTTCACTGGACTGTATGCAAATCCTAAGATAGTCTTCAGGCCAAGACAAACCAAAATTCAAACAGTCTCAGCTTGTAAAATATTTATACAAAATGTCGCATAATAGAAAGTGCCAGACCAGTGAACCAACAAGCATAAGAAATCTGTAACACTAAGAATAACGGCACAGAATGTACAAAATTTACTCCTAACATGCTGTGCTGTTTGATATTTTTTTTGCTAATCTTGCCTGTTAGATTATCCAGATACAGGAAGAAGTACAATAACTAAAGACTTTTTTCTGTGCATAATAAGAGCTCAGCCTAAAGCCAAGTCAAGGTAATGATGGTAATGTGCACTGAATTACATTCACTTTAACAATAAACAAAATGGTCTTAATCACATCTTGCCTCATTCTTCACAATACTTCATTGCATTATGGTTTAAGCTATGCAAATTTAAATATATTTCTTTCTAAAGGAAATTAAATAATAATTCAGATTAGTAATAATTTCCTATAAACTTCAGAACAAAATTTAAGACCTCAAGAAAACTTGAAAATAAACACACTTCTTCTGAGGATAGAAAATTCTAAATATCACTGCACTAAAAAGGTGATTTAACATGTCACAGAAATTTTGAGAAAAAATTAATTTCTTTTAAGTATTAAAAAAAGGAGACCACACATACAGATGCCACAATGGCTGTTCTGTGCTATTTATTTTGACATAAAATCTACACTTTTATGCTGTCCAAATATTTTACACGTGTCACAAACCTCTGAACTAAGCAAATCCATCAAAGAAAATGCAGGGGAACCAACTATGTTTTGGCAGCTGACAATAGCATCTTTTGACAGTGAGGAGTCAGGAAGGCAGGTTCAGATTGTGGGATAGGCTTCTTCACAGCAGCTCTTTCTGCTACAATGGTCAACAGTGGGACGGCCAGCAGTGCTGACATAAGATGAATAATTTTAAGTTCAACCACTGGTCATATGAGACAGGCCGTCCCATTCTTTCAAAAACAGCCCCTTCAGACAACTTGCAGATACAGGCAGGCATCATTTTGTTGGTTTTTTTCAGGTAGTTTTTGTAAGGTCAGCATCTCCAAAGATCTAAAAAAACATCAGCTAAATTTTCAGCTGATGAAATCAAGGCAGACCAGGTTAAAATAATTCACATAAGATTATTAGCAAGGCACAGGAGCACAAATTCTGTATTCAAGATACAAGACACCATGTCTAGACTTGTGTTCTTGTAATGTGTTCTACCTCTCCACAGTGGTAACTGCCCTTCCAACACAACAGCCAGCATATGAAGCTTTTAGTCTGGTCCAGCTGGCAGGAGGGCTGGAGGTCCTGCTCTCAAATCAGCAGCATTTCACAGTGGGATGAAATCCAAAAGTCACTCAGATTTAGGCAGTCACATTTTTCCCCAGTTAGCCAAGACAAAGAGACAGGGGCTTCCACAAAAGAGGTGGTTTTCCTCTGGCACAGAGTCGTCTCCATCTGGGCACAGAACAAATACCCTCCATTTCCTGGGTTTTACATAAGCTGTGGGCTGCTAGGAACCTAATAACTGTGTATTTTCAGTTCTGTTTGTTATTAATCCTGATGAAATTTTCTGGTCACGGATCAAAGTTCTTTAAAAGCATGTGAAGTTAAATGTGCCATGTCTCAGTGTGTTGTTAAGGCAACTGAATATTCAAAGTTTCCAGAAAATAAGTATTTGTTAGCTTACAGTGTTATTATTTTTGACCAGAATATGACTGTATTCTCTCCCGCTCAACTAATTTTTTCTTTTTGATCCCAAAAGTGCCAAGGCAGGGGAGGGGGAAAGGGTTGTCTGCATACTTTATCAAAAAGAACTGTGCAAACTTTCCGTGTCCAAGGACAATTAAAGAAGGGTTGTAGACATACAAAGTCCTTCAACGCCCCCCAGCATCTGTTCCTCCCAAGACCTTCTCTAGTGCACTAATGCAAGCAGATCAAAATGCACACAGAAGCCAAAGCAAAGCAAAAGAACTGGGATTTCTCTGCTCAGCTCCAAACTCTACCATAGCTGGTTGAGACAATAGGCAAGTAGCTAACTGCAATATTTAAATTTTTTACTGTTATCAAAATGGCTTAACTTTGTATTTCTGATTTGAACCACATTAGTCCTGAAGCTTAGAGGTATTTATTAAATTATCCATGTAATCCAGCAAGTGCGAGCAGCAGCGTGATTGCTTAGTCACTGCACAAAAAAGAAAAACAAACCAAACAAAAACACCTCCACTAGTCACCTCACAATGAAGATGCAGGTTGGTAGCTACTTTTGACAGCTGTCTTTAATCTTCCCATACTTTGGATTCCCACCTCCACAGAAGCCAGTGAAACGCACAGTCTCTGTTGAACTCATCAAATTGCTTTTCCTTAAAGGAGCAGAAGAAGAAAGAGTCTTTCTCTCCTATTCATATACTAAACCATAATCCAGGGCCAAGAGTATCTACTAATTCAGAATAATTCTGACAAGCCTTATCCCAAGATAGTCTTCTAATTAAAGTGAAACAAACCAGAACTATACACAACTGTAACACCATTCAGCCTTCCATTTAGTAAATATACAACTACTCCTGCTTCTGTTTTACTTCTGGCCCTACTTAATTCTGACTTTTCTTCACTGCAAAATAATACTGTACCTTTCTCCATGTTCTTGTGTCTTGTGTCTTTTTTATTCTCTCACCTGATCACTTCATTTCTTTTCCTGTCCATCCATGCTCTCCTTTTATTCACTTTACTTAGCTACTTCACTAAGTCTCTCTTCCTGACAACTTTTCCTACTTCCTTACATCAGAGACTCACTCTAGTATCATTCTCTGCAACCTCATGCCACATTCAGAGCCTGGGAATTTTACCAAGACCTTATGACTAGGAAATTAAATTTTAATTCAGTATGGTGATGGAAATGTAGGAATCTGGGCACTCTTCTTTCCTTTTTAATCAGGTCTTACAAGGCACTTTCCAGAGGATCTGCCCACAAAACTTTCAAACATAAGTCTCAAGAGATTTCCATGCACATTTTACTGGCCCGAGAACACCACACCTAAAAATCAAGTTAAAAATCCCAAACCCTCTGAACTTCAGCCATGACTGAACTGCAAGTGGCTGGAAGAGGGCAGATGCTTGGGGATGTCCATCCAGCTCTATAGTCACTCCTGCAAATCTTCTCTAGCTGTCACCACTTTAAAGATTTTCACTAATTAATTCCATTTCATTCAGAAATAACAAAACAATGCCCAAAAAAGTAAAACCAAACTTTAAATGCAGGCAAATTTCAGAAATATATTGAATTTTGTTAAGCTACAAACATTAAGCAACAAACATCATTCTGTCTCTGCAAGCTGTCAATCTTGATTTTATCAAGGACAGCTAGCTTGCTTTCTTTAGTTTTTTACACGGGCAATTCAATATAGGCAGGTAGTCCCTTCCTTTCTCTTATCACTCCTATTCAGCCAGTTCTGCAGGAACTGAGGACTATCTCATTTTCAGATTCCTGCACATTCTTTCTCACATTCTCTTGCACCGCAATTCTTTCAAAACTGGATTGTCAAATGAATAGTATTTATCTTGAGTGATCTTCCAAGAGGAAACACAATGTAGACTCCTTCTCCATTAACTATTTTTGTTATCTTATTCTGCACATTAAAAAGTAACAAATTATTTTGTCCCTCTCTGAAAAGGAAATTTCACTGCTGAATTTTGTATTCAGGAAATACATAGTCTGTTCACATTGGCCATTCAGAGAAGCAACACCTCTGAAAAAACATAAAGTAACTCCTTGTCTGCTTTCCATTCAAACATTACCCATGTACTTTGAATCCTCAATTACTACAAATCCTGCTCAGGAAACAACGAAGGTTTTTGACTAGGACAAATCTTGCTGCTGCTTGTCCAAGATTGTGACCCATGTCAGTTCTAAAAAGACCACAGAATAGATTGGAGGGAAAGAATTCTTAAAGAAATATAGGTAGAGATGAACAGAAACCAAGTAGTCGTATAGTAACTGAACTATGCTCTGAGAATTTACGTATACAAACTATCTGTAGTTAGACAATGGCAATTTATACACTTTTTTAACACACTAAACACTTATCCATAATTATATCTAATAGCAGAGAGTCACACAGGTTGTAGAGTTACTGTGCTAGTAAACAAAGAGATAATAGTATGAAATAAAAAAATGAAAATCAACAAGAATTAGGAGATGCACACCATATTAATTTCATTCATTACAGAAGTTCTATCTACACTTGTCTTTGTAGACAGGAGGTCTGGGGACAAATCTGTGATTACATGTTTCTGTTCCGCAAGCAAGTCCTCTCATCCATCAATAAGAAATGGACAAAGAGTGGCTGCTGCCTCCTGTTAAACGTGCAAAGGCCAGGGATACATCTGATGTGCTTTCAGTCTCCATAAGAGTAAATAAGATCTTCTCAATTGTTTCCCTGGGAGATTGCATACATACAGATCAAGTACTGTTAACAGCAGGAGGGCCAAACATACTGATGACAGGAAGAAAAATGTTGAAGCTGCTGTGGATGAGCCAAATTCAGCTTGCTTGTCCTTCTACCCCTGCCCAGCTCAGATCTCTTCTGCTCCAGGTAGGGTCAAAAAATAAGATGGATGCTCAAGTAGATATGAAATTCAGTCTTTGGACTATCCAGCTCAGTAGCCAGTTACATTATTCTTATACTTTTTATCACATAGTTACCAATTCAAGTCTAGCCTCCATCCAATACCATAAAATAAGTCAGTTTATTATGGTCAGATTCTTAGACACCAAGTCTCCATAGCAATACAGTAGCAATATTACCAGTTCCTTACTAGTACTTTATTCTTTTCTTATATACATATATATATATATTGTGGACAGTAACTTAGAGCTTAACCACAATAATCTCCATCTCACTAGACATATGTGCAGTATAAAAACGACAGTGACAGACCTACCATTCCATTAATTTGCCATCTAGAGAGACTTCTGGTCAAATAGCAAACTGGTAGCCAAATACAAGCTATACTTCAATTCCCTAGTTACTTAGCAGGTAACTACAGCAGCAGGAAAAGAGTTCAGGAGTCAAGATACCTCACCTTAGTTACACACGATAGAAAACATGAACATAATTGACTTAGGTAGTCTAACAACACTTCCTGGCCTCAAGCTTAAATCCAGTCTGGAATTTAAATCATTAAATAAATAGCGTGGCAGGTAGCCTAGCTGGACTTCTACACTCCTAATCTTTTCCTTAAGATTTGTCCTGGGGTCCTAAATGTAACAATACCCAGACAATAAGTGCAGGCAACTGATTCTACCCTGAAACCCTTCAGACCAAAGTCTGCAAACATCCTGTACAGCCCTTTTGGGAAGGGAGCAAATAGGTCCTCCACAGCACTTCTTCACTGGGCATTACACCAGTCTGTAATGCTATTTGCAGCTTCAAACCCCTGCAGATTCACCACATTCCCTTGGCTCAGGAAAGCCTTATTGGTCTCAACTCTAAATCCTACCTTCTAAGAATCATAACTCCCACCTTATTCCAAGAAATCCTAAAGATAATGATTTTAACCAGGGATTCCTGTCGATTCTCACTCAGTGTCAGGGGACACTGCAGGACTGCCTTTCCTCAGGGGTGGGAACTGAGGGGAATAATGTGACCAGCAAGACCAGAGCCTTACTGGCCAGGGTCTGTCCCACAGTACACAAGGAAGACAAACCTGGAGACGGCAGCCACATCCAACCAAGAGTCCAGATCTTAAAGTAGTATCAGAACAACAAGGCAGTTCCAAAGCCAAATTGGGAAATCAGTCCATACATTAGAGCTAAGATGAGGTATTGCAATTGCCAGGCATAACCACGGTGTGAAGCTGGGCCAAAAACCAAGCCAGGTAGTCAAAGGCCACAAGCTGAAGTCCAGATCACACTATTCTATGGCTAGGCACTGGCATTGCTGCAGCTAATGAAAAATCAGTAACCTTTCTCCATCATATCTCAGAAAAAAAAGATTGAAGCTCCAATGCTGAGCTTAAATAGAATTCCTGGGCCCGCAGGTGTGGCCTCATCAGGGCTATTAGGGCTTATTAGTGTACTTAGAGCTCCAACACACCTGCAGTGTGCAGCCTGAGGAAGTCTGAAAAACAAGAGAACCCCAGTACCAGTGTCCAACCCTAACAAGACCCTAAAAGCTCCAAAACTCGACTTAAACCTGGGAGAACTTGAATCCCTTGAATCCTGTGTAATCTTAACTAAGGGACTTATAAACCCCCAACCTAACCTCGTACAAGTCTCAGCTATGGTTGCCAAAAATCAGCCAAAAAGGAAGACAATCCCTTTTTCACAGCTCCAGTAGCCCTGTTCCGTGGTGTGTTTCTGCTCCTGACAGCCCAGCCCCATCACCAGGGGTCTTAAGCCCTGCCCTGCAGCAGGAGTCAGTTTAGGTAGCACATGACTGAGCTATTACGCGATTTTTTTCGAGCAGGTGGGACAACCCAATAGGAGTTAGGTCACTTGGCATTCTTAACCAAACATATCTTTATTGGTGACTCTCAATCCTTAGCTAAGATACCTTCTACAGCTTTAACTATAGGCACAGAAAACATGCCATGTAATAAACAGTCCTTTTCCATTTCATGAGAAGCCCCCCAGACTCCTCAGCTGAGTGTACCAGGGTATAGCAGTTGTAATGACTTCACTACAGACTAACAGGCCCAGAAATTTTAGAAATCACTTGCAACAAATATGGCGAGTACATAGGGAAGGCAGGGGCAAACTACAAGGTAGTCTCACAGGCTGCCACTCCCTTTTCTCCAATAATAAGCAGAGAATATTCTACAGAAATATCTGCAGAATTCAGATGCAGAATCAGCTTGCACTCTTAGCAATAGCAGTGGAGCTATAGCTCTGCTCCTCACAGTGGGGAACAGCAGTGGCTGGCAGGGGATGGAGGCTACACTTCTGAGGAGGTCTAGACAGAAAGGCTTCAATCTCCAGTTACATTCATCACAGACCAGTTACCAGTGCCTAATTTACATAAAAATAGTAATATTAACAACATTTTTTTTTAAAAAAAAGGTTTAATATCAAGGTCAAAGTTATGGCAGACAAGTTACAATGGTAAATGTCCCTTGACAGCATTACAACTGAGTGCTGTATCAACAGGCTCAACAGCTCAGGCAGGGGAAAATCTTCCTGTCTGCTAAACTGATGCCTTTTTATTCGCCCAGCCACAGTCACGCCCTAAAAAGTTAACATTAGATTTTAAAAATCAAATATCTCACATCCCAGAAAACCTTGCACTTTCTCAATGCCCTGGAAGTGTTCCTCAGTCATTCACCTCAGAAATAAAGACCCCATACAGGGAGCTGAAATATGTGGGTTATGCACTGAGAAAATATATTAAAATCTTTATTGGCTGCTCCATCCAACCGAGTCTTTTCCCATAAAGAAAACAGCCCCCATGACACTAATTTCCCCCTTTGAGCAGAGTGTTCTGTAAAAGTCTGTGGCTCCAAAGCAGACTGAAATGCAGCCACAGATGTGTGGAGCCAAGCTTGCCCCTGGCCACACTGTCAGGGCAGGCAGGCCTCTGTGCCTATGCTGGGATCCCTCACATGGCCCTGGCACCTCTGGCAAGCCCTGCCTGCAGCAGCACCACTCCATCAAAGCCCATTTGCTGCCTCTCACCCAAAATATGGTCATTCACCCCTCTCTTCTTTGAAAAAAACTTAAACACATTCTTCCATAGCAAGAAGAATAGCATAACAAACATCATGATAGGGGTTTATCAAATGTCCACAATTGAAACCTAATCTGAGGCAATTGAAACCTGGCTCCCCTAATTTGGGATTTAGGGGAGAGATATGAGAGGCATTAATTGATAGCTTTTTCCAACTGGGAGCTTATTTTTACAGACATTTTGTTCTAGACTTTAGTTTAATAAAAAGGAAGAGAAGGGAAAATGGAGGAGGCTGACAAGGAGATGAAGGGGATTGTGTCTCATAAGCCAAAGTGAAATGGATAGAGATAGAGAGAGAGAGAGAGAGAGAGAGAGAGAGAGAGAGAGAGAGATTTGTATTATGCACCCACAAACACAGGATCAGAACATGTCCACATTTTTCCACTGGGTGCTGTCCCACATTTACATGTTGTCTTGGGCAAGAGAATACTCCTAAGTATTCTTATATAATATTCCAATAGTGCTACTATGAGAAAAGCTCCATTTTACAGCGCTGATCCCTTTCACAGTTGGCTTTTATCTTGCAGCAATGAAAGTGGTGGCTCATGGGCAATCATTTTTCCCATACTTCTTACGTTTCTTACACAGTTTTTACAAAAAATCATCATCCACAGCAAAAGCTGTTTTTCCCATCCTCCTTGTTTGTTACATAGGAATACAAAAATGTACTCCAGGTTCATGGTCTGAAGATCTCCCTTCACAAGAGTCACTGTCAGGTTCACCTCACAGTGACTCCTATCAGACCACATATCTGGAAATGCTTTTGCCTCTTTGAATCCACCAGCTCAAAGTGCCTTGCATGGTTCTGCATCTAACCTGAAATATCAGCTTTAAAAGTGCTCTTCACCATCTGGGCTCTTAGCTTTCAGGGTTTCAAACATGAGTAAAACCAAAATATATATATCATGTCAGATTTTTTTCCAATGGAAACCACCAAAACAAAACAAAAAAAATCTGACTTTTTCACATTTCAACTTTTAAATACACCTACACTTTGATTTTCACTGTCCTTTCCTCCACCTCCCAAACCAAGGAAAAATTAGCATCACCCTTATACCCAAGCAAAAAGAACAGCAGTCTCTGGCTCTATCAGATACATTCTCAGAGCCAGTTCAGGGCGTAAAACACTGTCCAACACTTTCACCTACATAATTTCAGATACATCTTAATTAGTATGCTACTGCCAAACTTGAGAAGTAAATACCTTTTAGGACTTCATGATATAGTCATGGTATAGTCATATTTGGAGCTCTCAACTACAATGCTTTAAATTAACAGGAGAATCATGACAGTCATTAAAACAATGTGGGAAATCGTCAAGTGTCAGTTTTAAATTTCCCTATTCCGAAACAAGACTGACACATTTGAAGCAACAAAATAAGAGAGAAAGAGAGATCATTTTTTCCACTTGTTCAGCTGAAATCCTCCACACTCTGCAAAAATCAGGCTCGGAATTTCCTGAGAACAGTCCTGAATAAAATAGAGGGGGAATTGCCTGAACTTGCTGTATCGATTCAGTTAAAAAATACCATATGAAAAGCCTTTTTGGCTAGGATCCATGCATACAAAGACTCAGGATAATAGAAGAAAAGCATTTCTACTTTCCCAGCCTTGGGACAAGTCTTAAGCAAATTTCAAACTAAGTTCTGATTTGGTTGTCCATTCATTTCTCAGAAAAACAGAATTTGTCATCCTTGCTGCAATAAGACGCAAAAGACACAGAACACAGAACTTTTAAAGCAGATACAGCTATTAAGTTTCATATAGCTCTATACACAGTATTAAGGAATTTGCATTATATGAATGAAATAATTATTTTGCTAAAAAGCTCAATATAACTATAAACATAAAATTTAAAAATATGGACTGATTTAGCCAAGGCAGTAAATTAAGTGGTATAATAGCTACAAATACAGTTTCATACTCATTCCATTCTCCCAGAAGTCTTTAAAATAGTAGAGCAAATGTGATTTAATTTCAGAAAAACGTGAAAGTTCAGTATTTAATCAGGATCATCTTGGCCCCAGCAGTCTGAAAAAACTTTAATGAACCTGCAGCCCAAAAATAAGAACTGAAACCCTACAACCTGATCACTAACTTAAAGGATGTCACCAAGCATTCATCAGCAAGAACCATCCTCTATTTCCTATTCATCTAATCTGGATTGAAACAATGATGTGGACATGAATGGCACCAATAGCAATGTCCTGCAGCCTCTGCTCTGTTAGATGTGCCAACATCATGCACCTGGGGAATAAGGCTGCTTGTTCAGAGAGGTAAGTTTACCAAACTGTGTTTCAAACTTCTTGGAGCTTAAGGCATGTTGTTCTGCTCTCTAGGACTGAGACAAAATCTTCCTCATTCTTCAAGTCCTTCAAACTCCCTCCAACCAATTGCCTAACCCCTTTCCATTAATGAAAACAACTAAAAAATTAACTAAAAATAAGCATTTACCCTAACCAAGAAGGAAAACGTGATTTCCTTTTCTCCTTTGTCAGGTGCCACTACTGAATTTAAACACACATCCTTAAGATTTCCATCCCTCTTTCTCTGTAACTGTTGAACTGTTCAGTTACTGTTGAACTGTATAAAACACACGAAACATCAGCAATTGGTGCCAGGACCCCAGCTTTTTTACTACTGTTGGCAAGTCAGCCCTGACTGACTTGGGTGTCAGTGCACCCTTCTGTCTATCAGCAAGAGGTATTAGATGTCCCAGTACATAGGCAATCCTCCCTGAAGGCTGTCCCAGTACACAGAGCTTTGCTTCTTTGAAAAGTAAACTGGTAAAGTAAATGAACTGCTGACCAATTTTATCAGAGAAGAAAATTCCCTTCCGTAGTGTGTTTCAGCAGCCTTGCACCTAGTTTTTCCCGATGAAATAAAATCTCCACCGTAAATATAATGATGTTTACTAGGGACTCAGAAATGGTTAATAAAATTAGATAAGAAAAGCAGTATAGACAAGTCTGGACAATACCCCAAACCCTAGGCAATCTGCTAATTTATGGAACAGTGCCTCATTTTTTGTCTTGGTATCTTCTCTGACACAGAGGAAACCATGAAAGACCCATCAAAAATGCATGTATCAAAGCAGGCATATGAACAACACTTGGCAGCTCTGAAAATATGAACATCAATCATTGTTTTGTCTATGTTCTATCAAGCTGTGAAAATGAGCCTCTGAAAGAAGGTGTGGGGGAGAATATGTGTCTATTACATTCCAAGACCTCAAAAAGCAACAACTCAACAGTCTACACTGCTTTCTCATACTATAATAATCACTGAAATACATTAACCTGTAGAAAAAGAAAGGTCATAACCAAATTATGTCCCTACCCTCTTATCTTGAGATGCCATATCTACTTATGTTTGACATTTAAGGTTGGAATTCTCATGCTGAAGTTTCAGAAGCCCACGAACACCAATGATCATCTACATCCACCTTTATCAGAAATCTTTTTAAGATGTAAGAAAGCTGCATTTCTAGCTCCTTATGAACTAGAGAGGCCAAGAAGTCAAAGGGCTCACAGTACATGCATTCCTTCCCATTTTTTAAATACAAGCGTGATCGTATTTGTGGAAGGAAACCGCCACATTAACACGCAGCAAATTTACTTAATGAAAATAGATAAAGGAGTCTCTCCAGGTTACTCCAACATGTATCTCACATTTACCCACTTAAATTTCACCAAAAAAAAAAAAAAAAAAAACCAGTTTCTCAACAAGTCTTTTAANAAAAAAAAAAAAAAGTCCAGTTTCTCAACTAGTCTTTTAAGCCTTTCTTCTAGTCTATGTTGATCCTTTGAATCCACATTGTCAGAAGCAGTATTGATAAGGACAGCAGAACAGAACAGCACAGTCTTGGAGTAGATAAAGGATGTAACCTGGGCAAACAGAAGTCATGCAAAACACAAGCAAGATGCCAGCTCAGGTCTGCAAGGCCCACAAAGCAGAAGTTATGCAAAACAACAATATTGTGCTTACTCAAAAGTGGGGGTCAAGGAAGAGCCACCTACAAAGGACACCGGACACGGAAGACAGAACTTCAAAGAACCATATAAGGACTTCCAATAAGATGTGCAACTATGTAAAATAAAGTGATACAGATACATCAAGTATGGGGGGATAGCTAATGAATATATAATCAGTGTGCATGATAAACACTTTGTTTACCCAATGCTTGGGCCACTCGATTAGAGGAAGGATCTTCTAAGTGACCAGCACACTGTAATAAAGAATGCCTCCTTTGTAATACTCAAAATTGTGTTAGAAAGTTTCTATCTGGACAATTTGGTATCAGTATCAACTACAAAAGGGAAGGGAAGGGAAGGGAAGGGAAGGGAAGGGAAGGGAAGGGAAGGGAAGGGAAGGACTTCCATTGCCTCTGTTAGTGGCCTTCACCAGGGCTATCTGATCACGAAGTTTATCCAGTACTTTCCAAGGAATGACTGTGCACCAGCAATGACAGAAATAATAACTCTGTGTCAGCAGCAACAGAAATGTATAAACTCAAGTATCCCAT
This sequence comes from Promerops cafer, assembly GCA_013398275.1. Classification (NCBI taxonomy): domain Eukaryota; kingdom Metazoa; phylum Chordata; class Aves; order Passeriformes; family Nectariniidae; genus Promerops; species Promerops cafer. The sequence goes on along the minus strand of VZSE01013652.1, from coordinate 279,041 downwards.
TCCTATACAAATATTTCTGCTTAATTCTTCTGCAATGAGTTTCACTATTCTTTTCTTTGTTTTTTTTCAGTGCTCAAAACACCACCAACAGAAAAATTTCCTAAGTATATCATGCAATGGAAAATTCTGGTGCAAACTGTACCAAATCCTAGCAAGGCTAATCACACCTCTAGGTGAATCAGGACATCTACTCACTCAGTTCTAGTCTCTTCTTCCTGGATTAATTACTCAGCAAAAGAGACAACAAAATGGCACCTAGCACAATCACATCACTCATACAAGACAAACTCAGATGTTCAAATCAATATTTGTTAGCAAGCAAAACAAGCCAGTTTTGAGAGTGTTCTAATTAGACAATAGATATTATTACAAAACACCTGCAATGTTTGTAATCGTTTAAAATAATGAGAATCAGTATTAGCTTCCAAAGGCACCATATGGTAAATGCTCATTCCAGGCAGGCGGTCCCTCTCAGCGTTTCAAAGTGCTCATTAACATTTTTTTTAATCTAAATGAACTTGTTCTGAGTTAATGCATCGGCCGCTGGTTTGTCCTCTGCATGCTGACCGCACATAAAGCTGGCCTAATTGCAGCGCCTCCTCATCCCAGGACCTGAGGACAGGACCTGAGCCGGCGTCGTCGGGAGGTGACGCACCAGAGGAACAGCCTTCCTGCTCTTCCCTGTGGTCGAGAGTCTCGGAGGCCCTACAAGCCATTTTCAGGCCAGAGGCGTTACTCAGTGTTTTCTCAGCTAATGTCACAAACCGAGGGCCGCGCACGCAACGCTGCATTGCAAATGCTGTCTCAGAGCAGCGGCGTCTCTGCGGGCTGGCAGCCGGGGCCTCCGAGCGCCGAGAGGAGCCGCGAGAGCCCTACAGCCGCCGCGCCAGCAGCTCTGGCTCTGCAGGGCCGGAGGCAGCGTCCGAGTCCACCCCGCAGAAATCCACACCAGTTCTTCGTAAATGGGAAAAATGAAGCTTTGCATTCACACACTGCTTAATCTCATTGAAAACAAATAACTTATCTTTTATGTTAGTCATATCAGCAAATTTGTATGTTTCAAGTCACTGATTGTATTTTCTAATTGTAAGAAAAGAAGGTTAAACAGCCACAGTGTTGTGGAAACAATACATAATAACAAATACAAAAATACCCATAAGTAGCTATTGCCATATCTCTTTTACAGAAGGATAAATTCAGATATAGTCCACGCCAAGATAGAAATTATCACAGAGAAAAATCTTCCTATGTTGGTATGAAAACAGGCCTGTGTCTCCCCCAGGCACACTTTGTGCAGTGACTCCTGGGAGCTGATTGGGAAAGGAAAGAAGGAAGATAAAGGAGTTACTTCTTTACCTTCTCCCCTTAGACAGCAAGAAAAAGAAACTGGATTCCAAATAAATGTAAATATACTATTTTACAAATCAAGTATTGTATCATTTAAGGTTCTCAGCCACACTCTTTGCAAGTGTAACTACTTAAGATGCCAAAGAGAGAAAAAGAGATTCAGGAAACTGAGGAAACAGAGATAAACAAATCTTGAGATTACATAAGTCTAAACTTAGATAAACTTTATAAAGCCTTGCTACTAAGCAATAATTACACAGAACTGTGTTTACCTATCAACTTCCATGCCAGGGATCTCCAAGCATGTTACTTAAAAACTATTAAATCACTGTTCCCATCCCTGATACACATTCACCTTTTTTACAGTGTAGGGGCTGCTTAAATGCACGCTGCAGATTATTTAAGACAGGCACACAGACTGAATTGTAATCAATTGAAACAGTAGGGGAAATACAGAACAGGAATTGAATCACCTGAGCTGGGAATTAAGATTCTGGGGTGAAAACTTCAAGACTTCCAGAAAAAATATCACTGGATTTTTAAAGATTAAAAGTAAAAAGGGCCTCCTTTGAAATATTTAACCACCAGTCATGGTACGTTTAGCTGTGGCGGTGGACATTAGTTTTAAGTAAACTTGGGGAAGGAAAAAGCCTAACAAAGATCAGATGATCTTTCAAGATCCCTTCCAACCTGGGCTATTCTATGATCCTACTAAATCATCAGGGCAGATTTTGCTATTTTAGAGCATGATCTTGTTACAAAGACAGTGATTTTTCTGTCTTTATTTTATTGTTAGAGATTTTGAGAATGGTCAAAACTTCAGAGAAATTTTTTCATCACTGAAATGTATCAAGTGGCTTTGTGAGGCTGCTACTAGGAAAACAGAACTAAGCATTTAAATATAGACATGTAAAATTAGAAATTTTTTTCTGGTTTGTTCACCTCCCCTTGAGAGAAACTAAATTTCATTACAGAAATTTGTCAAAAATATATTTTGCTGAATGTTTTGATAAGCTCTACTTTAGCCCTGCTATGGACTTCTTACAATAGAGAACCCTGGGAGATATAAATAATGTATGTGTCACTCTGCTGCCCTTTCACAAGCTGCAGCAAGTGATACACCAACAGAGGTGGAGATGAAAAGAGAGGACATGGCTCCTGGGTTGAACCATAATCAGGAGACCCCCCAAACTGAGCAGCTGTGAGCTGCTAGATCAAAATACACAAGGCAGTCTTGCCACCCCTCCACCGAGGTGTTTTAAAACCAGGAGGCACAAAGGTGGCGCAAAGCCACCATTACTGTTTTACTTACTGCTTGGTGTTTCCCTGTTGCTTTTCCTGTTTTGGACCAGTATTTTGTCAGTAATCTTTTCCCCCAGCTTTTTCCCCCTGTTCATTCAGCTTAGCTAGAATTAAACGACCATATCATATCCCAAAAAGGGATAGATAGCACCAGGAATGTTTGTTTCATGAGACAGCAAAGCCAAAGAACATAGTAAGAAAACCTGAGGCAGGATTTATTACAAGGTTTGTCCTTGTCCAGGGTTTTATGCTTCATCTTCCTCATTCATTTTATTTTGAATATATGTGGATTGTTGCTCTGAATTGTTCTGGTAAAGCACTGCCTGCTAAAGAGGCTGTGATCACAAACTCTCTGGGCACCGGCATTTGTCACCATGATTGCAATTCACAGCGATACATAAACTTTTTTAAAACGCTGTGAACATAGCTTCAGGGGGTTAATAAAGCTGCTTTCCAGTCCCCTACCTCCTTCCATTGATAACTTATTCAAATTGTAATTGCTTGCAGTGCACACCCTGTATCACATAACTGCTTCTGTTAGGCGCACTCCCTGGGGCCATCCATCACCCCTGCCTACCAGCAGAGTCCTTGTTCTTGCCCGATGACGGCAGCCAGGGTACCGCTAACACGCGTGGGTTAGTGCCCAACCTCAGCTGACACCCTCCAGCCATGACTGACTCTATCCTGCATTTATCATTTCAAATTTCTTTTATCCTCAAAACCATTGCTTACAAATCAACACTTCAGCAAGTACTTCCAACAGACCTATGTATGTTACACATGGAAAACAGCTTTTTTCACACCTTTTCTTCCCTGGAAAACTCAAAGGCCAAGTTTCCTCTCATTCAAACAGCAGTTCCATCAGCTTAACTCTGTATTTCACAGATGTAAGTCACTGCTTCCTTGGCCTGGGAGTACAAATAGCAACACACTGTTGAAGGAGGTAGTAATGTTCTTTCCAGTCAGGAAAAAGCACTAAGCAAAACTACATCTTCACAGTAGCTGTAAGGCACATAGAATTGAAAGGGCAATATCACAAAGGCAGACAAAGTTGGGTAATCTTCCCTAACCCACACTCCTGAGTAGTACACTTCAACACTTAATTGTAGTACATGTTTTTACCTTTGTCATTAATTTTATAGCATTCAAAGTTATAGTAAGTTTTTTCCTTAGATGCATAGGAGTGTTATGTAGTCTGAAGACTTCCCAAAAGCATTTTAAATGAGATAGACTACACTAACAGTAAGGAGAGGCTGTGTCCTAGGGCAAGGAAAATTCAAGCTTGACTCAGACATGCAGCAGAAATCTCTGTGCTGTGTAAAGACACAGTAAATAAAATAGTGGGCCTTTTTCAACATGGCTTCTTTGGCTTTACTTTTGAGTCCCACACTTATCCCTTGCAGAGGTCTGTGATCTGACCTGCAGCTTCCAGGCTTGGATGTCATAACAATATTTTGATACATCTTAATTGCAACACTTCACACCCTGAATTTCTAGTGAAGGCCCTTCTTTAGGAAAAGGATGACAAAGAGTAACAAATACTGTAATTTAAAACTATCAAGATGCTTCAAAAAGTGTTGATGTTTTGAAGTTTTGAAGGACCAAGGTGCTTCACCAAGAAAACAATTTACTAACTGTTCTTCTTTATGTACAGATCTTCATAACTGGGTGGGTGGATTTTGCAAGCAAATTAATCCTCAAAGCATCCCAGAGTGCATGTATAACAGTTCAACTTCACAGACCAAAAATGCAAAAAAATCAAGAGGGTGGGTTGTAAGGCATGCCCAAAGCTATATAGAAAGTGATAGACCTGGTACTATTACTCTTGAAAGTCTTGATCTAACATCTACACCCAAAAATATCATAGCTGTCTCTCAAATGGTGTGTTCAGCCTCACAAAGGGGAACAAAGCTAATAGAAACTGAGGACACATTTACCTGGTCATCAAGAGGCAACCCTAAGTTGCAAGCTGGCTAGATGTGAGCTAGTTCTACCAAGAAACAGTGTGGTCACCTTAACTCAGGTGTGGTGCTACAATAACAAAAGTCAAATGAAACTCCTGAGCATCAAGTGTCAAGTTCTATTAACGATCCTGAAGAAAATCCTCACATTTGGATGACTTACATTAGGAAATGTGTCGCAATATGTTTGCCTCTACCAGAACACACAGCTATACCCTAGAAAATCTTAGTCCTGAAACACATTTACCCTCAAATCTATTTGACTTCAGCAGATGTTTTTTCAGTGATTCTGAGACACAAGGTTAATAAGTGGTTGGGATATACACTGGGACAGACAAGCACCTTCTTCTTTTTCTGTATCTCTTAATGACCAGTCTTTCTCCTCCTCTAATGCCTATTTGCTCTCTGGGGTTACAGTTTTTAGCTCAAGGATTGTCTCTTATGGAGCAGATGGATAGAACTAGGTTTAATACATAAGTGCTGCTGAAACACACATCATTATAATTTCTCCAGCTGAATATTATACCAAAACATCCCCCTTCTCTAGTGACCTCTCACTGAAACGGTTCAGTTGAGTACTATATTATTACATTTGTTCAGAAACACTATACTGGCTTTTGCCACAGATATTCTCAGTGCTCTCCACATGTACTAAGGCAGCAGAGGTCCAAGCTGCAAGGAAAATGTGGTGGGTCTTAAGCCAAAGCACTGTATTACTTCTAGCTCATGGCTGATTAGTTTAATGTATGTGAAAGGAAGAGATAAGCATTTTATTGTTACTAGAAGTGGGGAAGCTGATCAGGGCTGAATTAGTAGAATCTGTGACCTAATTTCATCATTGTTTTAATGTTCTAAAAACTCAGAGCCCGTACTCCTGCTAAAATGAGGCAGACTGCTCTTCAAACTGCCTTCTGCAATGGATTTTCCATTCTTCTCCCTCTCAAACTTGACATTGCTTCTAAATGAAGGTGACCAGCCCACCAGCTTGTAATTACTTCTATGCTGCCAAAAGATACTCTATCCTTTATTTTTTGTGTGTTCAGGCACTGTTTTTCCTGGAATATCAGACTTCAGGTTCTACACTAATTTCATCCTAACAGTGGTAGGACTGACAGCAGCTTCTCCAAGTGTCCCAGAATATGCATATGTACAAAGCACATGCTAGATACTTTATGCTATGTATTTATATGTTATCCCAAAGATAGATATGTTATCCTAGGCAAGTCTGCAGAATCATGAAGTTGTAAGACCTTGGAATAACTGAGACAGGGTTGGGTGTGACAATCAGGTGTCCTAGCAGAAATGAACCTAGACCTCTAATCCTCCAAAGAGATTTTGTCCAGCAGCCTAGCTCTAACACTGGGGACATGCCTAACTTTAGGATAGAATCAATATCTTTTCCCCCAGAAAAACAAATATATTACCATCCCTTTACCTTCTTCACTTCCCTTTGGGAGATCATGCTCCACATGAGGCCAAAGGGAGGAGATTTTCTTAATCTTGGAAAAAAGAAAATTAGAAATAACAAAAAGGGAAAGGAAGTGGACTAGGGAGAACAGTTTTGTCTTTGTTTCCTTTTCCTGCCTCCCCCTTCCATGGGAAAAAGTCTGTTTAGAAAGCATTTGTTTGCAAGGGTTTCATTCAATAGGAGACCAAACACCTCAAACTCTTTCTGACACCAGTGGAGTTCAGGGTGCTTAGCTCCTCTTAACATGAAACCCTAAATATGAGAGAGTCTGAGTTATTGTTTAGGAAGAAAAATAATAAATAATAAAATTAGACCTCTCCCCTCTCTGCCCCATCATTTAAGACAAATTATTTACGTTCCTTGAGACCATGAAGTGTACCAAATTCTCCAGGCTGCTTATCCAACAGGACACTTAACACTCCCAAGCAGGACTTCTTCAAAACAAGACCGCTTCTCCTTTGCAACTTACATTACCAGAGAGTCTGTGATTAGCCTGATATTTTATCTCTGACACTGTGAGAAATACCGCTGCCATAAACCCTGCTGTCCTTAGTAAAGTGGAAGTACTTGGCAAAAGCTAATAAAATGAGGCACAATGACAGCAATCTCCAATGAATACCTAAGGAACAAATGAGCCAGCTGCCCACGCACATGCACACACACACTCTGAAGCATTTTGTCTTCACACGGTGCATACACCAGCAGAAAATGTATCATAAGGACACTGCTATTTTAACTTTATGCCATACAAAGCACCAGCAGGGAAATGGATGAGGTGCTTTCACAGATCCTTAACTCCTGATTCACATTTCTCTTTACAAACTAAGTTTAGAATCTAGCTTATTTATTAAATGGTTCTGCTTTTTCCTGGATTCTTACCAATGAGAGCAAGAAGAGGAGACTGTGTCTAACATCTTATGAATGCAACAAAACTTTCTGTCCTCTTTCACAGCACTTCTACTTTCCTTCAAAGTTTTGAGCAATAAAATACAACAGCTAAAGAGTAAGGAAACACGAAGTTGAAACACTTAAGGCTGTTCCAATCACTGGTGCTGATCAGGGAAACACTCTTATGCCAGTAGTTCCAGCTCTGGAAAAGGAGAAGAAAGGGAAGATCTAAGCTATCTCAACAGAGGAAACAGAAAGATATAGGCCTCACTAATTCAGCTGGGACATCATGGAGCATTTTAAAGATGAGAGAAATTTTGAACATTGGAAATACTGCAGCAATAACATGACCTTAAAGGGCTATTATTCAAAGTTCCTGAGAAATTGCTCACTGTTCTCTTTCACTGACCTCTACGACTCCCCAGTATCAAAACTTTGAGAAATTCTGAAAATTCAGGAGGTAATATTCAATTCTAGAAGTTACCCAGCTGAAATCACTAGACCTGCACAAAACTAGAAGACACCATTTAGATCCAAGGAAAGAATATTTTGTAGGGACAGTGTCAAGGTCCATTCTTCCACTTCTTGTAGGGTTGGTTTTGCAGTGCTTAGAAGGAGTACTTTGGGGCATGCTCTATTTTAAAACATCTCTGGATCCAAGTTATTGTTCCAGCTGCTTTGCCTGTAGCATGTTGGCTTTACACTCCATTTGCTGTTAAGAATAGCGGTTAATATTACAATTAGAAATTTGTTCAGTTTTTGGAAACTAAAGTACAGTCAGACAATATACTCATGAGTACTTTTAATTCTATTGCAACACTTCTGTTATCTCAAGAGTTGTGTGGCAGTACTCACACCCATGGGAAGCCTTGTTCCTCTTATCAGTAAATCAAGGAAGTCTCTCTTCTTCGGACAGTAATTCAGTGTTTTGTCACAGCTCTGAATTCTCCTTTCTCCCTTCTTCCTGCAAAATCCCACTGATAATCAATCTCACTAAGCATATTAATATGCTCCACCATATTTGGCCTTAACTCATTTACTTTACTCTAAAGCTTCATGTGATCCAGCTTTGGCCTGCTCCTTGAAAGATAAATCAAGGCCTCTGTACAGATGAACTCTGGAGGTCTGCAGCAATGTCTGTCACCGTAGTACCTGTCCACATATTTGCACAACTCACCTACAGATGCTCATTCTTAATATTAAGCCTTTAGTTGCTTATTTTTGCAGATTTCAGAGAAATCTGAAACCTGAGGTGCCATCCTCAAGCTGGAACTGGCATGTATTTAATACTCCTACACTTGCTTTCTTGAAGATCCAAAGAAATTAAGGAGAAATGGTCAGCCATGCAATGCCCAAGCCCCTTTAAAGTAACCACAGGGAAGGAGTCAAGGACCTCTAATGAGACCACCCTTCCCTTCCTATTCACAGCAGGACTGAAATCCACCACTTAATTTTGCTGTTGGAAGAAAAGAGTAATCAGTCATTGCCAGCTAAGGTAACTATATTCATAGTGATGACCTACATGAGAAAATGTAAAGATACCATTTTCAACTCCCCTGACAGATCCTTCCATATAAATCTGCTGCCATTAAAAAATCAGGAATTATTACAGTGATGAAGATGGTACATCAAAGAATCATGGAATGGTTTGGGTTGGAAGGGACCTTAAAGACCATTTAGTTCAACCCCCCTGCCATGGACAGGGACACCTTCCACTAGACCAGGTTGCTCCAAAACCCATCCAACCTGGCCTTGAACATTTCCAGGGATGGGGCATCCACCATTTCTCTGGGCAACCACTGTTCCAGTGCCTCACCACCCTCATAGTAAAGAATTTTTCCTAATATCTAACCTAAACCTACTCTCATTTTCAAACCATTCTCCCTTGTCCTATCACTACATGCCCTTGTAAAAAGTCCATCTCCATCTTTCTTGTAGGCTCCCTTCAGGTATTAGAAAGCTGCAATTAGGTCACCCCAAAGCCTTCTCCTCTCCATGCTCAACCATCCCAATTCTCACAGACTTTCTTCACAGGAAAGGTGCTTCATCCCTCTAAACATCTCAGTGGCCTCCTCTGGACTCACTTCAATGGGTCCATGACCTTTCTGTGCTGGAGAACCCAGAGCTGGATGCAGTTCTCCAGGTGGAGTCTCATCAGAGCTGAGTAGAGGGAAAGAATCACCTCCCTTGACCTGTTGTCCACACCTCTTTTGATTCATAATAAATAATTCCTTCTTTTTTTTAAGAGATAATTGCTCTATTGGCTCACAACCATAAACCTAAACATAGGGTTCATCTGTACTTGTGGTCTTCCACCTTCTGACCTTCCAACCTTCCCTAAGCTACCTGCTTCCTACACCATTCATTTATCAAGGAGATTCTTCTTTGATATTGATTAGCCTTAGTCCCCTGAACTCCAAGACAGCCATACTGATGTACCCCACCACAGAGCGTGGCCTCTGTGATTACACAGCGAGGTTCCAGTCGGCTCCAGTCCCAAGACCTGAGATTTATATGCGCCCAGTCTCCTTTTGGCTTGGCATTATCTGCTCTGCCAGTGGTCTGAGTCATTCCCTTTAAGATGTAACAGCCCTGAGGTGGGACTGACAGACTGTGATGAAGAGGGGCAGAAGAAGGGGATAGATGCTCCCTTTATTTTGTCATTGCATTTACCCAAGCGCTGCAAGGGAAATGTTACCAGGAAGCTGTTAAAGGGCAACTTTTTCTGGAGTCACCGATACATCTCTGTGTGACATTTACTCTGTGAGGAATGATTTATCCCTTAAGAAGGAAAGGCCTGAGTCACAGCTCAGCAATAACAAGTAAATCACCTTCTGGAGGAAGATAATGGCTCTGCCTACCATAGGGCTTTTTAAAATTTATCAGACAAAACTCTACCCCATTCTTGATGAATACTTAAATTTCATGTTTGGAGTATGTATGGTATTAATGCCCAAAAATAGTCAAGAATATCTCAAATTTATACCCTCCTCTGCTACTAATTCCCTGCGGGACCCTCCTCCTCCTCTTCCACTTGGAAGACAAGACACTAATCATTCCCTAGCCCACACAGTACTTGTGGGAACACAGCCAATACTGACAAAGAAATCTGACTCACAGATTGGAAGTACCGTTGGGAGAGTAAGGAGTACCAGCCTCTCACTTTTCTACTACTCCAATGGAAACATAATAGAAGAGCCAGGATCAGGAGAACAGACCTATCTGTACTGAGAAACTTCCTAGCACCACAAAATTCCTCCTAGCACTACAGAGCCTGACAGAACAAAAAAAAAAAAAAAAAAAAAAAAAAACCCAAAACAAAAAACACTGCAAAAAAAAAAAAAAAAAAAAAAAAAAAAAAAAAAAAAAAAAAAGGAAAAAGGACAGAACATAAATGCAACAGTATTAATAAATACTGAATATATTCACTGTTAGAATGGTCTTTAACACCTTTTCCTATGTCTTATCAGGTTACAACAACTTATGTTCTGCCCCAAACTGCCTGCTATTCACTATAAGATTATTCTACAGTGATGTATTCTCATTATTTAGCCTAATCCACTTTGAAGCGATTTGAGCTCCAGTTTCTGCACAGGTTTAACTTTGATCACTTACAAGTGGAATCCTCAAGACATACACAACATCTGTGTAAGTACAAGAAAAGACACAGAAGAAACATAAGGTCACAGTTAAGCATGTACTGGAAAAGCTCTACAGTGTGACCTAGACAGAATTACCAGAGGAAAGGAGAGAGAGATTTATACCTATTTACATTATCCTTTCAAACCAGGAGCAATTTCCCCTTACTCTAAAATACTGACATTTCCTATGAGATTTGCTCATAAAAAAGATGCAAAATGAGACTTCAGCTGCAACCCCTTAAGCCTGGAAAATGACAACACAGTGATAATGATGTCTTGTTTCATTATTACTAATAAACCCTGTCTCAGACAGGATTAGAAGCCAAAGGGATGTCCAGCAGTTGTACCTCCACAGGGGAACTTAGGTGCCCAGAAAGTTTCTGGCATTATTCACTGCTGCAAAGAGTAAGAGTCATACAAGACCAGCAGAGCCTGGAGTCAAATAATCACACCTCCAGCAATAGTGCTCGAGTGCCAGCATACACCCTGCAGTCACTACAGAAGTTTCCTTAAAGTTATGGGATCCTGATGTGATCAGAGCTTAAAGGTACATCAGTCCACACTTGTATATGTGGGTGCAGGACCACAAATACTTTACACTCAAAATTAAGCCAAATATATATTTTAGGATGGACAAAATGAAATGCAAGGACATAGGACAGACTAGGGGAAAAAAAGTTTCAAGCTACCTGCCTTTCCTTTATTGGTGGCCTTTTCTCCCTCCTGCCTCACACTTTGAACATGCAGTTTCATCATCTTCTGGGTTGCAATACACCATGCACAGTCCTAGCAGTGTCCCTGGGAAAAAGGTCTGTCCTTCCACAGTGTCTAAGACCCGGTTCTTTGGTTACTCCTGCCAGTATACTCCCATGGCCACACTGTGCTGCAAAACCCCTGTCTACTAAAACCATTATCTTCTTCAACATCCCCCCTGCACACTCCAGAAAGTCTTCTTCCTCAGCCATATGATCCAGGTACCCCAGTGAAACATATTTTCCTTTGGTCTGAAAAGTCTTGTCTGAGCTCAACTGCTGAAGGAGAGAATGAATTTTAAGAAGACAGTGGCATTGTAAGCAATGAGAAAAATCCTATCTGCCATGCAATTATTAAAAATTCAGCTTAAGGAAGAGCAACTGCATTTGGCTGTGTATTGCATGTCACTATGGACACTACTCTCTTCTAGGAACAGCTGCAGACTAACTGCACTAGCCTGTGCATATCCTGCAGCCAGTCAGATCAAGAGTTCTTTGACTACTCTGTGAGATGGGTCTATCTGCAAAAGAGACCTTACTGCAGGGGAGCGGTGCCTTGAGAACGGACAAAAAAGAATTGATAGAAGAAAATCCCTTTTCTAGGCAAGTGATACCATGCTGTCACTCTGTGTTTAAGGATACATAGATCACTTAGCTGATGCAAAGCTTGCATTTGGTAAGAATGAAAAGGACAAATGGGAAGCATAATCAAATCCAAAAGTGGCCAGGAAAGAATATGCAATACATACCATTTGCTTTTTTGCAAGTGGACCCATCATGTCCCCCTGCTCAGTACTTTCTTTGGTACATACCTAGGCAGCTTTTATGGTCTTCTGGAAACAATAACAAAAGCTAACAGACTTCAGATCAACAGAGAATTATGATTCTTCATTACCGTTCCTCAGTGCTAAATCACTCTTATTCCCCTCTTAAGAGACAAAATCTGACAGTATTTCTTCTGGGACATGTCTCTAGTTATTCGACTGGAACAACCGGCTTCTTGAAGGACAGTAGAGAAAGTCCTTGATTTTTCCTGATGAATGTTGGTAACAACCACTGAACAGGTCAGAAGGCACACAAAGGGAGCTATGACCAGTATCACTACAGCAGAAATATGCATTCCCATTACTGATGTTGCATGACATGAGCCACAAAGTTTATTTTGATATATGATTTCACTTAGTCAGTGAGGTTGTTTTCAGATATTCATTCCTTTCTAAACTGGAAGAGTACAAGGATTAGTTTTTTGTGACTACTAGAGAGCTCTTTGGAAAGCAGTTCTGTGATATTTGCAACCTGAAGAGATGCTGGCACTGTTGGTGGTCTCAGAACCAGGTCACTACCCATAATGCTCTTTTTTCATCATTGTTCCTTTTTTATCATTGTGAATATTTAAGAGCTTCTTTGTACTGATCCACCAAACTTATCTCTCTTCGCCTGCCATTGCAAGTCCTTGGATGCTCCATGAATCCAATGTCCAGACTGCTTGCTCCACTGCACAGAAATGCCATCATGCTGAGAGTCGTTTGGCAACACCTGCCAGTGATGACTCTGTTTTATAACAGTCCATTAGCACAAAGTTCTTAATGAAAATGAAAGCTGGTAATGAAGCCAAAAGGCAGCAGCAGTCTCTAGTCTGGGGAGGGTAATTAAGCTAGAAGAGATGGAGAGACTGAAGAACAAAATTAACACACAGAAAAAGAAAAAAGAGACCTGGTAGTGCATTAGCACTAATGTAGTTATGGCAAACCATCCAGTTTCCTTTATGAAAGCATTTTGTTTGCATTTGGTGGACTGTTTTTTAACAGATACAACAGCTTATTGCTCCCTCAGAGATGCAGATGTCACCTAGAGCAACACACAGGATTTCAACAAGGAACAGATGAAGAACCTCTGGAAAATGAAGGAAATCTATATATCTATATTGTGATACATCTGAGCTTTGGAGAAGGGAAAAAATTTAAGTTATCTTCCTCTAAGTTGCCATCTCATGTTCACTAGGAGTGGAAGAGAAAGACTGGCTCCCCAGAGAGGTTTACTTTCAATAAAGTGGTTGAAAGTCAGTGGCTTACATCTTTTCACTTGCTAAAATACTCTATCAGCTGTTGCTATAGTGCTCATTGCTAAGATGTTCCCTCTTGCTACTGGACCTAGAACACCTCTGACCAATTGAACAGTACCCTTTCTACATAATTCCTCTGAGACAACCCCAGGATAATTCATTCTTCTCCTGTGTATTTATGCTCCATATGTGTTTGGAGATAGCTTTCATATCTTTCCAGTTTCTCAGCATGAAGACCGAGCATACATACGAGGCCTTTGTCTGTTCCCTCTTAATCAAGTCATGCATGATTTTAATCATCAAGCCCTTTCAAAATATTTACAAATTGCTTGACATATCTCCACCTTACAGTATTTAAGGTCCTTTAAAGTTTAGTCTAGGTGCAGCTTATCAGGTTTCTTTACAGATGAATTATCCACCTACTGCTTTATGAAGGATGTCATGGCACTTACGCAACATTTATGCTGTTTTCTATCCACACTGATGACTGCAATTCTTTCCATTCTACTCAAATCTACACATTTCATTAATGTCATTTCTTCCCTTCTTTGTGATCACTAAGAAAAGCACAGAAATGACAGTAACTTCCAATTTGTCTAGCTTTGTCAGTTTATGAAAATGCTGTTGCATTTTGAATTACTAATTTATTTTAGAACACTCATGTTAAAGCCAAATTTTAATTGTGGGGTTTTTTTAAAGTAGGGCATTTTATCAAATAACACAGTGGAGTCTAAACAATCACTATCTTCTTTTCATCCACTAATTTTGTAACTGAGTCCAAAAGTAATCAAATGTCCTCTGAGTTTTGTTTATTAAATGCCACTGATAATTGCTCATGGTTCTGTTACTCCTTAGAGTTACAAATTCATTATTTTTTAATATTGTTTCCATTATTTTATTAAAGGCTGATAATGCTTTTAAGAAACAGTTTGAAAATTAATTCATGGAATTGTTTGGGAAGGACTCAAATTAAGCCATGCACAGAATCCAACTGTTGAAAAGCTGCTGTAGTTTTTGATTCTCTTAAGAGTGTAATATAAAGGACCAAAAGAAACATGAGCAGACAATAACCAGAGGTTATATTATGATCATTATGCTATTGTAGTACAGTTAAGGCATACACACAATGTACCACAACTTTCAGAAAAATCCAGAAAGGCTTAATAGCCTCACAGAACAAAAGACTGATGATCCCACTGTCTGTGGGTTTGGCTGATTTTTATGTATTTCATTATCATCCTATACAGCACAAAGGTATCTCACGGACTTCAGGATAGAAGACTCATGGACTTATGATAGAAATCATAATAGGAAAGGTGCACTTAAGTCTTTTTCTTTGAAGTAATGCCTGAAAGGTGGCAGGGAAAGAGTTAGGAACAGGGAAATATGAATCCCCAATGCCTTGTGATAGAACAAGAGGAATTTTCGTTTTCCTACTCTACGCAGCCCACCATGCCAACACGTGACAGAGAGAGGTACTAGGAATGGATTACAGACTCTGAGACTCCCTCCCCTGTCCGCAGGGTGCCAACTGCCCCAGATCCTTTTGTTTTGCCCCTGCTGAAAATTCATATCAACATTTCTAACCATTTCCAGCAGTGGCACCAGCAGAGAGGTCTGCCAGATAGCTGAACGGCCTCCCGCCTGCTTTGGCTCAGACATCACACCCTGGGAAAACTGGGGATTCACAATCAAACCTCTTCAGGAGTGGATTGAATAACTGGCTCTGTTTACAGCTGTTTATGTGGCATCCGAGCCATCACCAGGTAAACATCTGAACCTAGGGAATCACTGGCCTGTAACTAGAGACTGGCCATGTAATAAATATGCAGCTCAATAAAAAGATAGATAATCTTGTAATAAGAGACTCATGAATCAATCTTGTTGTTTCAGTGTTTCCTTCCTTTCTTCAAAGCATTTGCTTAACCAAGTGAAATCTCTATGTACAATGAAGTTCATCTCCCCATTTCCTGGCAAGCCAGGGCCTCAAATGCAGTAGGGACTTTTTCATTAATATTATATGCCTGTGAAACACTAAGAAAGTGCAACAGAAGCAAATTCTGCATTGCCTAAGAATAATATCATTGCTTAGGCCAACTTCTAAATGGGGCTTTGATGTGACTTGCTGTACCTAGTGTGTTCAGCTGAAAGCTTGCTCAGTAGCTCTGTGCCAACAGGAATCTGAGTCTCTGGGCTCTGTTCCCAGCCTTAGTTGTTCACCCTATCTCTGTGGAAAATCAGGTAGCCTCTGTCCTTCACTGTCTTCTGTTAAATGGAAAATACTAAGTGCTCTGAGTGACTACACAGTACCTCCTGTTCACAGCTCCACCAGTGTATCTTGTTTCTAGCTCTGCTCTTCCATAACTCGCTGAGTCCAGAGTGCTGCTGACTGTCCCTCTACCTGCTGAAAGTCCAGAGCGATGTGCACTAACCGAACGCTGAGTCTGAGCAGCAGGATGGCATCCGTGCCCCAGACCAGGGCACCAGAGAGACCCAGCACTGCATGGCAAGTCAAAGCAAGGCAGAATTGGGGTTTGAGTGGTAGAGTTGTGGGACAACACAGAACAGCTGTACTACAGCTCCAAATCTAGTCACGCAGGCAGGGTAACATAAGGAGACACTCTAAAATGTGTTTGGCGTAAATGGAAAGATACTGACAGTTATTGTGATAAAAATATACTTGGAGCAAAATAGATTGTTTTTAATCATAGCTATCCATCAGTATAAACAAGGTAAAGCAAACTGACACACTAAGAATAAAATCAGAATAAAATATCCAAGAGAAATAATGATCACCAGATAGAAAGAGAACAGAGGCTTAGGCAATCATCATTAGGGAACTACTGAATGAGAATACTGGAATTATCATGGAAAACTTTTATTTATAACTTCTGAAAATTCATATTCTACATGGTCAAAGCTCTGGGAACTCACTGTTCCTGTCCCCAAGGTGACCCATGAGCCAAAGACACTCCAATCAAAGGCAACAAATGCAT
Organism: Promerops cafer; assembly: GCA_013398275.1. NCBI lineage: Eukaryota > Metazoa > Chordata > Aves > Passeriformes > Nectariniidae > Promerops > Promerops cafer. Next base: position 262,624 of record VZSE01013652.1, on the reverse strand, counting down.
TATAAGAGAGAAAGAGTAGTGTTAAATGAATTATGTGAAGGGTTAACAAAAAAATATCAGAACTCTCAAAAAAACATTCAGCAATGCCTGTGCAATAACTCCACCCAAATTCTTTGTGGGGACTTAACGGGGCACCATCTCCCCATTTCCACTTATACCCCATCTTACTGATGCCTGACTCTCAACTGACAGAAGAGCGGAACTGCTCCAACTCAGAACCAGGATAAAATGAGTAAAGTCAGGATATGTCTGATCCTTATCACAAAAGCCATGAAAACAAATATTAACTGTCTCTTTCTTGGTACATGTAACACACAAGGGTAGAGACCATACAGTCATAGCCACTGTTGTTACTGTAGTCCCTAAGAAGAGAGTTGAAAGATTTGAGTGAATGGAGGCAGCACACACAGTGGTAAAACACAAAGTGAGCAGTAGCAAGGGTAGGATAAAAAAAGTCTCTTCCTGGGTCACTTCCCTGCAGAAGATCTCACACTAAGATGAAATATGTTAGGTGTCTGTCAGTCATGGCTACTGCTTGGGGAGCAGTCAGCAGTGACTTCCAAAGCTGGAAACTGCAGAGGAGAGCAAGCAGCAGGTTCAGAGGTAAGATACAGCCCCAAGGTGGGAAGCCAGCACCATCAATATTAACTTGCCTGTCTCTGGCTTCAACTACCCTGCGTAGAAATAGAGAACACACTTCCTGTTGGAAAGAGAGCATCATTCCTTTCTTTCCTGGGAAGTATGTTCCTTTGAATAGTACAAGCTGCAACTAATCAGTCTCAGGGACAGACAGTTTAGTAGGGTCTGTATTGACAGGACAGGGAGAAATGGTTTTAAAATAAAGGAGAGTAGATTTAAGTTTAGATATAAGGAAGAAATTTTTCACAATGAGGGTGATGAAACATTGGAACAGGTTGCCCAGAAAGGTGGTGGATGCCCCACCCCTGGAAACATTCAAGGTCAGGTTGAATGAGGCTCTGAGCAACCTGATCTGGTTGAAGATCTGTTTTCGAGCACTATTTGCTTTCTCAACACCACAGCACAGTTTCTCTCAGGACCTTCAGGCAGTGCTGCAGTGCTGCACTGCAAACACACGCGGTGCCAGAGTCAGAAGATGTCAATAACAGAGCTAAAGATGAACTCAACTCTTTGCCTAGGGCTACTGCCCAAAGTCCAAGCTCCCATCAGGGCTGACTTTTGCCAGGCCCTGTCTCCAGGCCAGTTTGCAGGTAAGGTACAGCATGATCCAGCCTTGCAAACTGTGTTACCCCTACAGAGTCTGGGTGTGCCAATCCCATGGGGCAATTTCTCTTTTCATCCCAAGAGGGGGCAGGGCCCCCTTTTCTACCAACATTGTGTATGCCCATTACACAGAGGGAGAAGTAACAGAGGGACAGAAATAACTCAAAACATCTGAAACCATTTGCGACCACAGGGTGGGGCATAAGAACACTCCATCCTTTTCTTTTGTACTTACTACCCAAAAACCTGGTACACTTACAGAGTAATTAATTTAGTTTCATGCAACATTAGACAAGAAACTTATCACCGCTTCCATTTCACCCATGGACAAGCTGAGGTTCACTGTGGGCAATCAGAACTGCCTGAAGAAAAATCAGAGCAACCAAGAACTGAAGTGAAGACTGTAAATCTTGTGCCTTAACACTACCTTTCCTTTCGCAGCATGACCTCCTCCCAAGCTGAGATGCTACTTTTTCATATTCAAAGGTATTACTTTCCTCCCTAGAGAGACCTGAAGGCTGAGCTGGCTTCTCTTCTTTCTCTTTGCTTAGAGAAAAAGCAAAAAAAAATAGAAACCACATCCACAAACACACTCCAAAGGCAGTCTTATTTAATCCCAGTGTAATTCCCACTGCTCTTTCTTAATCCTTTCACCTGTGAGATAATTGCCAGCACTCTGGGAAGAACTCAATGCTAATCATAGACTTGCATAAAAAGAGACAAAGAACCAGATAAAACAGTCTAAAAGAAATCACAAGGCCTGATTTAACCATGCACACACATATCCATTCCAGACACCCTGCTGAACTAGCCTCTTTCACAACAGATGAAAGGTCTGCTAATGGGCCTGGAGGAGAAGGCCATAAAATGCTATGTCAATAAATAAAGGCTTTAGTCTTCTCCTACTGCATTGTGGAATGAGACATCACACAAATCAAATACCAAAATAAGCTACGAATATTAATACCTAGTTGCCTAATACTCAGCAAAAAATCTGTAGGGATATCTTCCCATCTTATTCTGTCCAGAAGACCAGTGTTCACAGCAGATTCCTCTTCTACCACTTTAGCTGGGACACTCCTCCCAGACAAGAGTATGTAGGTTTGTACTACTCTTCCTTCTGCTTCTCTTCCCTCTTTGCACTGCTCATGCACTTCCTCTTCACTGAAAAAACATTCCCACTCCTTGAACTATTCAAGTGTCTTAGTTGTTTTCCACTAGCCCTTAAATTTCATGCCTTTGAAGAGAAACCCACATTGTCTCTGTGTTCTCATATCTACTTTCACAACAAAATCCTTACACAGCACACTCAGGGCACCTTTGCATTATAATAGGTTATTTCCTTCTCTAGAATTTTTTTACAGAGAATATGGGTCCTTTCCCTTTGTAAAATATGACTGCTATCTCTGTGGTCATGTACATGTTTATCAATAGATAAATACAGTTTTAATCTTTTTAGAGTATTGCTTTAGCAAGTGGAGCCTAATTGGGAGAGTCCTTGGTATAGGAGGCAAGTTATTTGGTGGTTTATAAAATAGATTGCACTGGTGCTTAGACAAACAGGAATGGACAAGAGAACTCTGGCATTTATTGCCTGTTCTCCTCCAGCTCTCTCCATCTCTCTGTGCTTCTGCTCATTCAACTGTAAAACAAGGAAAACAAATAATTAACCTTCTTGCTGGACGGATGTGAAGCTGAATGATAATGCTTTGTACTCACTGTTTATTGTTTTCAGGACACACTAAGTGGCAATGCAGCAGCTCCTCCTGCACTGCTGAAGGGCTTTTGTCCCCACTCCATTGCTGCAGGGGCACAAAGGCCCCAACAATTCACAGGGAAAGTCAGCTGCAGAGCCAGGAACACACCTCTCACTTCTGAGGCCTCTCCACTTAGCATGATGCTGTGCAGGAATGTGCTCCAAGTATTTAGAAGACACTTACCAGTTCAGGAAGTTGGTGAGTTATCAACATGCTACATGTGCTCTGCTGATGACAATCAGCACACAAAAAAAAAGAGATTTTTTTCACGAGATGCACAGATAGATATGGCTGGAAATAGCACAAGGGAAGAAAAGCAATCACTCATAAGAGTGGAGGTCATAATTCAGTATATCTTAAAATGAACTGCTGAGAAATGGCCAACTGGAAATCCCAGCAAACAGAGCTGTAACAAGCTCAAGGCCAGAAAGAAGGGAATCAGTGTTTATCCATTGAGCTCATCAGTATGAAAACTTGTACAGAGGTTTCAAGCCCCAAAATCAGTCAGATGGGAGAAGAGTCAAACACAAAATGATTTCTGAAATAAATTTATTTTCAGTTATTTTTGGAGGACAAAAAAGAGGGACGTTGGTACATTGGAAAGCTGACAAAAATCATTATTCTCTATAAATTGCTTTGACATTGTATATGCAGTGACCTTCACAGCACTACCAGTTTAATGGCATTTACTTCAACAGTAGCTGATTTCACTATTAAACAGGGATGCATAGCACAAGATTACACAACTAAATCACTCTTGTAAATATTTAATATCATTGCCTTTCTTTTTTTTCCCTTTTAACAAATCACTATCAAAGGCACAGCACACAGTAGAAAATACATTTATTTATTCTATCCTGGAAAAAGCTTAGTGCTCATGCATTTTATCTATCTAGTTCTCCAAATGACTTTGACACTTGAAAGCCCTTGTGATCAAAACAGTCTGAAGGAAGGCAATTTTGCAACCATTTAAGAACTGATTTCATGCACTGATCAACATTTACCAAACTTGCCTGATGGAATAGCACAAAGTTTAACCCAGCAGATTGATAGCAAACACCTGAAGGAGAAAATTAGTAAGAAAACTGCACTGGTTTAAATGAAAGTACTTTAGAAGACAAAAAGAAAGAAAATCAGGGATTCTCTCTCCACTCTTCTCTTCCCTGACACCAAAAAAAAAAAAAAAAAAAAAAAAAAATCAGCATTTGGGAAACCAAAGGGAACTCTCATACATCTGCCTGATAATGCAATAAGTGCATCCACCACATGATACTTTCATTCCATTATGGACATACAGGGCAGGGCAGCAGAAAATGAGGTGTCCACAGATCTCTCTTAAAATACATCTCTTTTAAAGATGGAGTCAATAGAGAGAACAAATAAAGTACTAGAATGTAGCAAAGAAAAATTACTAATGTGTTTCGCTAGTATCATATCTTAATATAAAATTGACTGATAAATTGAAATGCTGAACCTGGAATTGAGTACTTTAAGTATAGCAAGTAATTTCTAAAGACAGCCTTACAATCTGAATATTCTGATTTTTCCAACTTTAGGCAAAGATTTTTTCCACAATCTGGCATAAATGGTCTGTCACATTGTGGCAAAAATTATATTCTGCCAATTCTGCAGGTTCAAACTGCCAATGATCAATGCCATAAAGCGTTCTTTATAACAGATTTCATGAGACAAATAACAAAAGTTATGTTTCTTTTCAGCAGTTTAATAACAGGGGAAAGACAAATCAATGGATATTTAGGAACTGAAAAAATTCTGGGGAAAAAATAATTTGGTAAACAGGAAGATAAAAGACACATGTAGAATGCAGCTTGCACACATGCCTACAGACTTCTCTGAGACTGTCTGCAGAGTAAGACTATCCAAAAAAAATACGAAAATGGTCAGATAAATGTATTATTTGGATGATGGAGTTGGCCAGTCCTGCAAGGCACTGGTGCCTGAAACGTGTGTGCCCTTTGTCAGAGCTGGGAAATGCAAATGCACAGCGATGCTGGGGCTGCCCTGGGTTTTATAAAAGCTTGCAACATCTTTAATGCAGAGCTGTGTAATCCCTGCGCTGCGATGCAGCAATGTGCTCTCCCCTCACAGGACAAGCCAACAGCTATGCAAGATCCTTTTATCAACATTCACAGGGTTGGAAAATAACTGTTCACAGTTTGCTTCCCAACATTATCGAGTGAACCAAGAATTGCTCAGAGAACAGGCAGCTGAATACACACGTAAAAGACAAAGGTTCTTCAGTGATATTTATTCTAGCCAAGTTTTAATATTTCAAGGCTTATAGCAACTAACTCTTTACATAATCAAATGTAATTATCTGATCCCAGCTGGTGATCAGAACATTCATCATCAACCTGGTCATTATTAATATACCAGTAATTAGGGGAATAAAGGTGTATGCTTCATAACGCTGGCTTAATACAATTCACTATACCTAATAATACCCCAGCTCCCTTTAAAATACAATTATTTTAACATATTATACATTTTTGTTACTACTACTAACAATGAAAAATCACAAGGATATAGTATTTTAGAGCAAATACTGTATTTTTTTAAAGTCTTCAATAAAAATAATTTGGTCAATTAAAAGAAATCATGTGTTGTTTTAGAAATAATCTGACCCATAAGCAGTTCCCCAATCAAACTGTGATTTGAGAGAAAAGCTCGATTAAAATGCATGCAATTGACAGAATCAAATCATAAACACTTACCTACAAATATTACATACCATCTTCTTGCTCTACTGTAGGAGAGGAGGTGATTTCTCAGGCACCACTGTGTGGTACTGCTTGGCAAATGCTACTGACTTTTTAATGGTGACAACTGTGTACACAAATCCTAAAAGTACCAGTTCTGTTTAAAGCCTTTCCCCACAAAGCAATGCTGGTAAAGAACCATTTCTATTAAATGCTTTGCAGTGTTTAACAAGAGAGCTAAGGCCATAATTTAGTGAGAATGATCCAGAATCCCTCAGGTTAGTCTTAGAACAGTTTTAGAGTCAGATTCCTCCCTGCACTATTTCTTTTACATCACTGCATTTCCTCTGCTTTAGTATCAGGTATACCACAATAAAATGCTTTCAGAACAGTGAAGAATATGGCTTTGAATATCATTGCATCAAACCTCTCAGTATAGTATAAGACCAATATCTCACAGAAAATCCTTCTCTAACAGAATTTGGGGACTTTATCCCTGCAGGTACACAACACATTCCCAAGTGCAAAACACCATTAATTTCTATGGGTTTCTCCAGCTGTTTAGGGAATGCAGTAGACTCAGCACAGCAACTTGGAGGGTAGGTTATCAGGAACCAGAATTTCACAACAAAAAGGCTTTCAAAACAAATGAATATGCCACAACCTGTGAGGGCTATGTTCACACCTGATTCCTTGCTCTCTGCAGTGGTATTTTCTATTATCTTCCCTTATTTCATAGCCTATCAGTACTGATTTCTATACGTGCACTCAAAACTATCAAGGCTCTTGAAACAAATGAGGAAATGAAAACCAGCATGAGAAGGAGCTCTAGCTCCATGAAAGGGTGAGTACAGCCAAATAAATGAAGAGTTCTGGGTGTCCCAGGAAGATGTGCTTTGCCAAAATCAGAATCAAAACCCACAATACTGATGTGGGGAAAATCACACACCATTAGACATGAATTAGTAACTAACACACATGACCTTCTTCACAGTCATAGTTTTACAACCATTTGCATGGCATGTTATTCCCTGATCTCTAGTCAAAATATTTACCAGCTGGTAAAGCACAGAAAATAAGGCTGCTGTTTGTAAGCTCTTATTTTTAATGTACAAGATCCAGCTTACACAGCACATATTTTCTAAACTGTTCAAAACCATAACGTTATCTCTCTAGTCCACAGAAGGCCACAAGGAGCCTTAAAACAGGAAACTCCCCTCTTTCACAGGGTTTCCTATTTTTGCAAGACTGTCTGATGTGTGTGACAGGGTCTATTTCAGTTCCTGATGGCATTATCATCACTTTGCTGCATTACCATAAAGCCCAGGAAATAAGCTATTACCCACCACACTCCTCCCAAACGTTATCACAGACAATCACGCACTCACAAAACAGCATTAACTGTGAGAATTAGAGTCCATTTAAACTGCAGCTGTTCCTTCATTCCTAAATAGGTTCTTAGATCAAAACTTCTCCCTAACTGGTCTCATTACTGAATGTCCATTTCAGCTGGAAGAAGAAAAAGATCACTTCAAAAATTTTACATTTTAGAGATAACATTCCTTCCCTGTAATATGACAGCCAGGTAAGTAACATTAAAATGAAGAATTTTTTTTAAAAATACAGTGGACATTTTAGCTTTCAGAATTGTGAGTTGAAATTTTTCCTTCCAGTCATCTCTGGTGAAAGAAATTAACCTGTAATTTTGATTCTCTATTTCTAGTTTCTCTTATTTTCAGAATCTCAAGCTTCAATTATTTAAGGGAAAGATGTTCTATTTCTTTTTAATGACAATACTAACTGCATTTGCTGTTAAATGCAAAACTTAAATCCTAGATTTAATACACGTGCTGGTCTTCTTTTCTAAAAACCCATGCCCTAGAAAGGCCCAAACCCCCTCAACCCTATATTCTGCTGTTATCAAAAAACCCCACTGATTATTATCTTCCATTTCCTGCTCTGTTTCTTTGTCTCTTTGTTACCATCCACTGGAAGGGCTTCAATCTGCAGAGAAAAAAAACACTTTCAAATCTAAACTGAAAAACCTAAATGTCAGGAAAATGCACAATGTCTCTTTAAGAGTCAACAGTAAATTAACTTGCCCATAATAGTGCAATAATTAGCAGTTAGTAGCTTATTAAATGGATGGCAAAGGCCAAGCTGCCATCTGGGATCTCCAGTTTCTTGTGATTGTTATTATGTCAAGATGTGCAACTTGCATTAGCTTTCATGTCACTGCGCTTGCCCTTACTTTACATGTAAATTTTAATGAAACATACAGCACTTTAAAAATTAGCCATCCATCAAAAGTGCTATTAGCCTGCCTTTTACAAAACACGTGGCCTGTTTTGCTACCTCTGCATCTCCACACACCACCGAATGCCTCAAATGAAGAAAATGGGGCAGGGGGGAAGTCTTCCAATGATATCAATTAAATACTCTCTCTGGGCAGAGAGAAACCTGAAAACCTGAAACCATTGAAAACAGAAAACTACAATACAGCCTAAGATGACAATATTTTTGCTCCTGTTTACACACAACACAACCACAATGCCTTTAACTCTCACAGGAATCATTCTTCTTAATAAAAATGAAAGCCAGCAAAGAATCAGCTGCTTATTCACACATCAGAAAGACAGTTTTATAACAAGGCAGAAAGAAAACATGTAAGAAAAAATTAATTACCTATAAACTACAAAATACTTAACACATTATTTAATATCTTATGCATACACAATATTTGTAAACTCACATGCTCATAAGCACAAAAATAATTTACCAGAAATGTCCTATTATGTTTATGTTCATAAATGTATTACAAAGAGGTATAAAAGGAAGAGTAAGACATCTATGCCTTTGCATTAGCTGATATTGAACATTTAAGTGACTTCATTCCCCAAAATTTGGAAAACGTTATCACCATTGGAATATAAAGAAATGCCACCCAATACGTTGTATTTGAAATTCATCCACTATCAATCACCTCTGATTAGACTTCACCAAATAACATTAAAACATTTCTTTTTTCCCTAAATAAAATATGAAACCAGCAGCAAAAATTCACTTACAAAAAAAATTTATTCCAGAAGAATAACATCTTCGTTCAAGGGACTTTGATTCTATCAAAGAGGTTTTGCATATTTGGTATTTGCTAATCATAAAATGAAATGCTTGATTTTTTTAAAATAGTCATTAAGAGTAAAGTTAGAACTGAAAGTCATCATCCTTATAATACTGCAGAATTTTTTTCTCACCAAAGGAAAACAAACCCACTGCCACACATATTTTATAGTCCTTTCATTAATACTTTTAATTGCAGAAACCAAAACCATACAATATTCACATTTAAAACCCAAATATTAAGATACTTTACAGGGCAAAGCAGAGCCTAAAAACCACTGCCAAGGCTGGCAAGACAAATGTAGTGTTGTTTTTCCCCTTGTATAATTAGACATTTAGAGAGCACAAACGATTTAATTTGTTACTGATGTTTCACTTCAACATTTGCATAAACTCTTGGCCATTCAGCTGGACTTATTCACATACAACCATAGAACCATTTAGACTGGAAAACACACTTAAGGTCATCAAGTCCAACCCCCAGCACTGCCAAGTCCATCACTAAACTGTGTCCAGGAGCACCCCATCTACACATCTTTTAAACATCTCCAGGACTGGCAAGTCAACCACTGCCCTGGGCAGCCTGTTCCCATGTATGACAACTCTTTCCATAAAGAAATTTCTGCTAATATCCAATCTAAATCCATCCCTGGTGCAAGCTGAGGCCATTTCCTTTCATTCTATCTTTTTTTACTGGGACAAAGAGGCTGACACAAACCTTGCTACACCCTCCTTTCAGGTAGCTGTAGGGAACAATGAGGTTTCCGCTGAGCCTCTTTTTCTCCAGGTTAAACACCCCCAGTTCCCTCAGCTGCTCCTCATCAGACCTGTGCTCCAAAGCCTTCACCAGCTCTGTTGCCCTTCTCTGGACTCACTCCAACACCTCCATGTCTTTCTTGTAATGAGGAACCCAGAACTGGACACAGCACTCAAAGTGCAGGCTCACCAAGTACAGGGGATGACCACTGCCATGGTCCTTCTGGCTACACTATTTCTGAAGCAAGCCAATACAAATCCTAATGGTATTACTGGTGAAAAAGAACTTGAAAATATTTTCCTGATCAGTAAGGTCCAGTCATTTCCTTCTATTCAAGCTCACAAATGCTATTTCATTTTTCCTGTGCCATTACCTTCAGGTCAATAGTGTTGAACATCTCAAAGAAATAAGAACCTGATTCTCTGAGAGCAATGCTAAACCTTCCAAAACTTAAATGATCTACTTCAGTTAAAAGCAGGTAGGACCAAAGCAGATAATCTGATTTTGCAATGCTGATTATTAAACAGTGAAATTGGCAGCAGCCTTTGGTCCACACAACATGCATTTTAAAAGATTCCACTCTTTCACTTCTCTCTGACAATGAAGAAAAACCTACTTCATACTGAAAATGAGAAGGCAGCTGTGTAGTTCACACTGAGCACGATTACTGATGACAGGAAGGAGCCACATGCCTCAGAGAAGAACCAGAAGTAAGCAGACTGCACAGGTGCTACAGGGTGTCCTGTGCACACTCAGAAACCAGCCTCAATGGTCATTCTCTGTGTCGGAGAGGGCATCTTCAGTTCTTTGGGTTCTTGGCCCACTGGATTCAATGTGAATTTTGCTATTGCCTTCAAGAAGACAAAGGACTCAATTCACTGAAAATACCAGATTCCCAGCAGGAATACAGACAATTTTCAAAGGGGACATGAGCCTCAGTAGAAGTCAGATCCAAACCAAGAGCGATGATGAAACAAAACTCACATGGTGTAAGGTAGAAAAATGGCAAATAATAATTTCCTTAACAAAGACTTTCAAGAGAACAAATTATATGGAAGAAGGTGATAACATTAACTCTGGTAGAAAATTAAAGTTGGATATTTATAATTTCCTTTGATATAATTTACTTGTGGGTAAGTATTAGGGAGGTAAACTTAATATAACTGTTCCTTAATTGCCAGTACCTCTCCAGAAGAGAGGTCATATTCAGCAATTCTTGTCAAAATAAACAAAAGTCCTTGCTCATCACATATTTACCTCACCTCAATGACCAGTTCCATACCTCAAATAAGAACTCAATGCATTTAACCTGAAACCTATCAGGTTAAAATGCAAGTGATATCCAGATGCTTAGCTGTATCTCAACTACTCCAGCCATTACCCCAGAACACCTATGCTTCATCTTCTTCAACTTTCCAGGAACTTATTAAAAAAAAAAAAATTAAAATCTCCCAAACATTTTAAAAAGGATAGGTGCAAAGATAGCCTATTTACTGCAGTGGAGACAACTAATCAAACACTTGATTTAAATGATGAATGCAAGGTCACAGACCACTATATGCTGTGAAGAAGTTTTATGAAATCAAATGCATCATATCCAAAATTAAATCAAATACATCATATCCTCTGGCTACATACACGACACAAGACAGAATTGTTGCCAGTTTTTACTAAAAACTACAAGAATGCCAAAAAAATATGAAGCTCCCATGCGAGCACTAAAGGCATCTGGTACCACATTCTCTGTGAGCTGAAGGCCATGTGTGGGTTCAAAATTAGTTTGAGCCCTCTGAAAGCAATGCCATTTTTCACACAGACTGATGGTTCTCTGACAAAGTCACTTGCTATAACTAGAGCTAAAAACTGCACATAGCTGGGAAGTGAAACGATATTTTTACTCAATGACACCATAAATTAAGTTTCAGTACATATGAATTAATTGTAGACTAAATGTTATAATCCTCATGCCTACCAGCTCAGTTAGGAGATTTGCCTTGGAGAAGACTTTCAGGTTAGTCCTACGCAGGCTGGCCTGAAGCATAAATGCCACCCAAGAAAAGAACATGAACTAGCATCACACCAGACTTGCCCTGATCTACACTGACCCTTAAGCCAAACTAAGCCATACATCAGCTAACTGAATTGTTGGCAGCTGTGTTGAGGCACAGTAACATTTTATGTGGTCTGCTTAGAGCTTCAGGTTCTCATATTTTTTACAGTGTATATATGTGATTATTACATTCTGATGTTCACCTCTTGCTGAGAAACTAGCTCTGAGTATGGCTTAGGTATTACCTTCCATCACCCAAGTTTGGAGAGAATAGAAAAACTATGACATTAATTATTGGAATATTTTTACAACCTCAAAATAGAACAAATAATAGTGATTACATAATGTACTCCATCACACAGAATTCAACAATACAAAATTGTTAGAAGAAAGCTGGGCATCAGAAAAAGGAATCATACAAATTAAGGTGTTTAATGTGCCATTGTGCTCCCCAGAATTCAGGTATTATAGGAGTAGTAATTATTGAAAAGAGACTGCTTGTACCTCAAAGGAAAGTTATTATGAACAAATCCTCATATCCCTCGCAGTTTCATAGCTGCACAACTAGTCATTTCATTCCCCATTGTCTTACTGGCATGGACACAAGCAACATCTTCCAACATGTTCAAATCATGCTAATAAATAGATCAGATTTTTCAGCAGTGTGTTCATTGGAACGCAGTAAGCCTCAGCATAACAAAACCTTTTAATCTTTCTCATTGGAAAATAGGATCAAAAGAAGATTTTTCTCAAGCCATGTTTATAATGTATCAATCTTCACTTTTCCTTCCAGTCCAACTGAAGACCCATAGCAAGTTTGCAGCGTTTTTTGCCTTTTTGGCAGTTTTGATAAGGGATGGATGACTGCCCTCAGCACACCTAAGGTAGGTGTGACCTGCTGAAGAGCAAGTTGGAGCCCCAGAGCAGTCTAGCATGCCCTGTGCTGTACTGGGCTGCAAAGGAAATGGACCTCTCTGCTCAGCAGTGCTGATTACTTCTGCTTCCTCTGAAGCTTTTTTTGCAACTCAATTTCTCTTTGAAAAACACCTTAGCACTAACAGAAATGATGGGCAGCAGAGCTGCAGGAAGAAACAATAGCTCCAAAAACCTCCACTGTTGAAGGGTATTGGACAAGCCCAGGTTCTGCTGCCACCAACACCAGTAGCAAAACTATCAGCAGTGGCATCACTCTTGTGCAAGTGTCAGGAGGATGAGCTCACTGGCTTATGCCTCTTTCCTTGACTGAACTGACAAACCCTTTGCACCCCAGCATCACCAATTACAGATGGCCTGACACTGCACAGCCCGTATTTAGTGTGAATAGGGAGAAAATACCTCTTAGGAAGGCCTCAAAGCATCAATCCTAATAAATATTTCCTCCATAATTCAATACAAATGATTGTTAAGAGATTTTTAAAAATAAAAGCATTAAGTTCCAATATGAAATGCATTCATAAAAACACACTTTGCCCATCAACAAACGTTTTACAAGCAGTGAAGTCTTAGAAAGAATGTGATCTCTACCTTTACTTCTACCTACAGACAGGAAGGTGTGCATCCAGTTAAGAGGAGGAATAAGAGAGGTGTCCACCATGGAGGAGGCAAAAGAGAAGAGAAGGAGGAAGCATAAAAAAACAGAAAAATATGTCACTGGCCATACTTAGAAAAACAAGGAAATAAGCATATTTATCTAGCAGCCAAACCCAACAAAACACAATGTCAAGAGAAAAACGAGACACACACCACAACTAAAGCACAAAGCAAAGCTTAAACCACTGACAGTACAATCAGCAGCTGCCTGGTTAAGCTTTAATTTGATTTTCTACTGAGAAATGCAAACTGCTCATGCAATACCACGCCAGTGATATGCCTCAATCCACGTCAAATTCAAAACAGCAAGGGAAACAACAGAATAGGACAGGAAAAAAATAAATCTCATGGTAATATATTTGCTAAACACATCTCACCTACCAGAGCTAATGTATTTGTATATAATGTTGCCATTGCATATTTACTCACACATATACATTTACATATTTTATATCCATCATATTTTTATACATAGTAAATATTTATCAAGAGGCAATATCTGTGAGTTTGTTGGCAAGAAAGGAGAAGCCACTGTTCCCTGATGTGTTATAGATAAACAAGGGTGGCTAAAGTTGCCAGAAGCCAATAGTTTTCACATTTTTTGCCAGATGAGGGAGTATAGAAAGTGCTGATGACTGACCTGAATAGGTCATGCAAGTCTTCATGAGCCAGCTGGGTTGCAACTTCTAATTTACATGTCCAAATGCAACCGTTTATGTAATCCAGTGCTAAATCACAGACTACTACAAAGAAATGTTCAGTGTTATTTAGAATGAAAGTGGCCATCAACTGTTTTGATAACTTACAACATGCCTTCCTCTGTCAAAACAGCTTGCCATACTCAACTGCATCCTGAGCAACTAGGACATGCTGAAGGGACCTGTCTGCTGGATGATCCTTCAGTAAGAACAACCTCTGAGCCACAAGCCCAGCTGAACGAACAGTAACTGGGGACAGAGAAGGAGCTCAACACTGTCCAGAGATTAGTCAGATGCTCCACATGCCAAACACCATGGTCTTGACATACATCTATCAAGAACCTGATTTTTCTACCTTTCCTACCACACAGGGATGTTAAGCAGTATAGAAACTGATAAGTAAGCCCCTACTTCACTTCTGCTTGTTACCTAACCTTTCATGTCCTCAGAGCGACATCCGTCTTGAAAAATAGAATAAAAACTGATTATGTCTTAAATGTTTCTACATTTCACTGAGATACATAGAAATCATGTCTGTTTTACTCGAGTACTTAAATAATCTTTAGCCTTCAGAGGCACTGTGTACTATCTTACTAACTCCTTGGACTGTCTATCCTCAGATACATGCTTACTTAATGCCAAAAAAGCTTTTGCATACATCTAGTCTAGAAAAGCCTCATCAGGCTTTAAAGTCAAAATTTACATTTTCTTCCCATAGGCCAAACACTTGGTCTGGTCTTGCTAGTGTACCACTTGCACACACCTTCCATTAAGTCTTAAGTCGTTTCACTTCTGCATTCAAAAGACTAGAAGGCATCAGAAGTGCTGCTAACTCCTGTGCACCTGTGTCAGTAAGACACTAGCACAGAACCACAATTCTCCTTGCTTTACCTGTTCTCACCAGCCTCTTACTCCACACCCTCGCCGTGCAAAACAGGACTAATTATCCCATCCTGTCACAGCCAATAGTTCTGTAACTCAGTGCAGGCTGAAATATTAAAATGTGATCTCTGATCTGGGCCTAGATCCCATTTGTAGCCCAATATGGGGTTAGGCCTGTTGTTCTTCTCAACCATTTTGTTCTGTATTTATTTGAGTATTTTAAATTGCAGACACAGGACTTACAGGCCATTATATGGAAATTTCCTCAGGATTCGTAATGAGTTAGAGTCATGCCACAAGGGTTGTTCATATACTATTTGTAATAATTGTACTCTTAAAATAAAGACCAACATTGAGGTTTACATTTAGTAGGCAGAAGTGGGAGTCATTACAGCTGGCACAAGAAGAAAGAAATGGCAAGATCAAGTAGTTGGTGGGCTGCATGGAAGAGGGATGCATACCTTTTTACTACCCATGGAGTCATTTCATGCTCCCTTCCTGGTCATCTGAGTCCCAGGTTGACAAGAAGCCTTGGCTCATGGGACAGAGGCAAAAATGCAAATGGCTTGACTGGCACTCTTTAAGCTTAGTTGCTTTTGTTATGCAAAGCCCAGCCCAGAAATGCTTCAGGGACAAAGCTCTTTCACAATCAGTGATGGAAACAAAGAAGAAGTGGAAGGACTTACCTTGTTCACCCATCATCAGGTGTGAGAGGCCTGAGAGAGAGAGAGAGAGAGTGAGAGAGAGAGGAAGTAAGAGAAAAAGAACAAAACTGAAAAAGAAGCAGTAATATCCATGCACACTGGTCACAGTCCAATACCTTTCAGGATTGGAGCTCACATACTTGAACTAGACCAAGTATGGCTGTAGCACACAGGGCACAAACATTTGCAAGTGCTGCTTCCCACACTGAGCAGGAACACATCTGTGACTGGTAGAAAAACCTGCTGCTCATTGCAGAATTGTGTCCGAGGTTCAGCACATCCCTTGGCGGGGGCGATCCCAGAGGCACTGCACACCACTATAGCTAAATGGACTATGAAAGCCAAGGTCTGCAATGAGTCTGCAGTGAGCTGCTCTTCCTCTGGAGAGCTACAAAAATAACTTCTCCTCAGCTAAAGACTTCAAAATCAAGATTGCAGTGGTCAGTAAAAGGGAGGCCATGATCACACCACACCTGCTTCAGATGAATCCTCAGGTCTAAATGCACACACATACACAAAGCTATCATTCTTGAACGTGTGGCTTCATCGTATGTTTTTAGGCGTCTATAAACACTGCTCACACTTACTAATTAGACACCAGTACACCAGACATAGCAAGGACTAAAAAAATTACCTGTAACCTATTTAAATACACCTCCACACCCTTTCTGGGAAAAACTACAGATTCAGTTTCCTAGGACAGTGTGTTACTTTATGGCTCTATAGCTAAAGCTACTCTTCAGTTTCATAATTGAAGGCAAAGCCAGAAAGCAGCACAGTTCTCCTCAGCAGAGATAGTCATTGTCAGCTCTGCAGATGAGGTTGCAGTGTTTACTTGGGCTGCTCCACTCTCTGATAATTCTTTCTGGCACAAACCTTGTTTGTTTCAATCAAATTCCACATCTAGGCCCAATTTTCAAATAGGTTTACTGTACTATATTCATACAAATATTGTTTAGATATTTCTGTATTTATATCCATGCCCAAGCCATTAAGCATGAAGTGACCCATTAATCAATTTTGTGACACAAGACATCACAGAACTAACATAACAAAAATCAAGTCCTACCCTCTTTAGCCATGAGGGACCCCTTTCATACTTGGTTACCTGGCCAGCTTCCCTTACCTTGATTCCTTCTCTCATCTCCTACCTCTCATAGTACTTAATATGGCAGGGGCTTCGATGCACATACACACCACACACCCCATATTTTAAGTCAGTTTTTTAATCCAACAGGGCTGTGACTTTTTAATTTCATGGAGGCTGAAAGGTCAAATGAATTTATTAGAATGAGAATTTTCAACAAGCAGCATGCTGAGCTTGAATTTGTTTATTCCTTTCTCTTTTATGGTTTTCCTTTGCGTTGGCTGAAGAAATCTAAAATCCAGATCATCCTAAGAATATGTTCACCCACAGAGAACTTCAAGCCAGATAAGGGGATTAATAATTGTACAGTCTAAGGAATGCAAATACCTTAATGTTCTTGAAGATTATTGTGGATTTAGAAAAATAATCAGAAACATAACATAGGTTTCGATTCTTTTAGGTCTTTTACTATAAATAAACCTAGCAGATTTGACACTGTAGGACACTTCTGGTTTAAATTACAAGATACAATTCAGTGAATCATTTGCTCTGCTAGGAGAGTGGGTTGAATTTTTGTCTCTATTTATGGCCGCTGACCCCATCATTTTTGACAGGCAAATCTTAGGTCTGATTAAATGGACACTTGAAAGTCACCGTAAAAGACAGGAAGACAAAAGTATAATTGTTAGGACCTATAATGCACAGAATCCCTGTACCAATGCCAAAAAAGTGAAAAGGCTAGAAGGTGTCAGTATGACATGCAGCAGAAGCTGGCTGAACAGGGAGGGGACATCAGATCCAAAGTGGAGATGGGGATCCTGAGGCCTTGTACACCGTGGGAAAAGAAAGTCATACCTGAGTCCCAGCATCAACAGGTGCAGCTACTGGGGATGGCAGGGGTTTTGTCCACTTGGACATGAGCAAAGAGAAACTTCCAGAGAAGCTTCAAAGCAAGAGTCTACATTAAACCCTAAATCACACCATAAGAAGATCCACTTTCTCTCCACCAGCCACAGAGGAGCTTTAAAAATCTCAAAAGGTCGGGAATGTCAACACCCCTTTTTTTCCTCATCCCCAGAAGGCCAATGCCATGTGCCCTATCTGTCAGGCACATCAGCCAGATGCAGCCCCACAAGCCCTTTGCCTGCAGCTGAGGAGTGAGCACACCCCCAAATAAACGCAATGTTGTGGCCCCGATTTGGCCCTGATTCAAATGCCTGCAAAAGAAAGTATCCCTAAGAAATATTCTGGCACTTTCTGCTTCTTCACAGATATGAAATACCACAGCAGCTGTGGTAGTGGTATTGTATGTACCTCTTGATCTTCTAGTCCCAACTCAGCAACAGAAGCAGGGAGATTAATGAAAAATAATGCCCTCCCCCCCTCAATGGTACTTTTTCCTTTTTTAAAATAGGAAGAAAAAGGAGGGTGGACTTGGAGACAGAACAAAAAAACAGTATTGTATCATAAGTTGTCTATCGACAGAGATCCTTATTTTAACAAAGGGAATACCAACAGAATTCCAGATTCATTATTAGATAAAATAATATAAATAATGAAATATCAGCTTTTCTCATCTGAAAATATTCCTGCCTTGCAATTTAAAGTAAGAGTGAAAATGAGTGTATTTATCTCCAAGAAAATGTCATTAACAACCAAAACCTTCAACCACTGAGATACAAAATCTGTGACATTTGCAACACATGTAACAAAGGCCTCAAATCAGACAGAGAAAAATCATCATGGAAAATGTGAACTGACATAGTTGTCTCACCTTTACATCAGCTTCAAGACATGACAAGATACTAAAACAATTTTCAAATCATAAAAGTCAAAGCCACCTCAAGGTGGGATGGGGTAACACTTGCTATTGGACTGTAAGAAACTAATATGGCATCCAACAAACGAATGCAAGAGCTGAAGGAATTGTTCAGACCTGCAAACTAGACCAGATTTTTCCAGATCAATGGGGACACTTATCACCATGCTATTTGGGCAGCAGTCATAAGCAAATTTTTGAGCAGGCTCAGGATGATGAACTCATTAGGCCCCAAAGCATGTTATTCACATATTCTACTACTGTTTGTGCCAATAGCCATCCCATTTCAGAAGAATCCTATATGAAAATCTAATTTTCCACCAAAACCCAGGTGAAACATGTCTTCCTTTTAATCTTTAATTTTTCAACAAGGAACTTTGATTATAGCCTCAGGTATACGGAAATCCAGCCAGTGTAGAACTTGGAAAAGGTTGATAAAAATCTGCATGAGCTCTAGTAGCCAAGGGGTTTCATGCTTTTTCTAAACCAATCTAGTTATCCTTATAATAATTTACTGGCTGGACAGAACTGCTGCTCAACAAAAATGGTGTGTAGTAAGTGGTGAGGAAAAGGTTTAGGAAAACCTTAGAATCAATGGCTTATCTGCCTGTAAAGAAATTTTATGTCAAAGTCAAGAATGTGGTGACTTTCTATTCCTGAACTTCAAACATGAGTGACAGTAAGGACAAGCGCATGGCTTCAGAAGAAAACTCTCGACAGGTTTTTTAGATAAACATCTGCTTGTACTCAGCCTCTGGAGGCCTAGCTTCTTTGAACATTCAGCAGTAATGTGAATAGAAAGCAGCCTGTTTCTTCAGAACATCAGTTTGTTATTAAAATAATATGTCCATTGCTGAGGGCAGACAGACCCAAACTCTGCTCTCTGGCCATGATATATGCCTGCCAAAACTGACTTCTCCTATTTAGATCTGGGAGGTTTTTTTAACATTTCTTTAACCTACTACCCAATCAGTATTATTTTCTTAAAGTTTAAAATCAAGCTCCCTTGATCGCAAAGAAACATTTCAAACTACTTTTTTAAAAAAATTGTAAGCTACCTGCTTTTATATCAAAACAGTAAAATTAAGTGGCTCTAACTGTACAAAGTACCAATGGCTAACACTGGATTCTTATGAAGTCTGAAGGACATTTTTAAAAGTAGCTTCAGAGTACAATGATATGAAAGAGGAATGTAGTTAAACAGCAGTCCTCATCTTTAAGGATTTGCTAGGGGCAATTTTCAGTGTGGAGGAGAAAATATGGAAAACCTTGGAAACAGTTTGAATCCTGCTCCCTCCCACCCCATTAGTACTTAGCACTTAAAATGGAAAATAAAGCCACAAAACATAAGAAGGTGGGGATAGCACAAAACACAGCTGAAAGTGACAAGTGACTGCAGCAACAAAGGAAGATGGACTCGTTCATCTAGTTAATTATAGCTTGTCCTGTGCTGCTGGGCCCATGATCTGGGGGTGCACACGTGTGCGTGGGTGAGCATGCACCACTGAATTGCTCTGCTGTGGCAGGCAGCCTCAGTATTTCCCTTTTAAGAATGCTACCAAATGATTAGCCAAAAAGCTCTTAATGAATAGGAAAAGAGACTGCCAGGCAGCAGCAGCAACCCAGATCTCCCCTGGGGCAAGTTTGCCCAGAGAGGATCTTTTTTCAGGGTATCAGGCTGCATGACCCATTCAGACAATAGCAGGGCCAGCTGCAATGTATGTCTGAGTTAGGACATCAGACCATCTAGTCCAGGATATGCACAAAATCCTTTATGGCAAAGCTGAAGAAAGAAATCATGCAAACCAGGGACTCTTCCAGAAATAAAATGACATCCACAGTAGAGAAGAGCACTCAGATGAGTACTGGAGTCTGTTGTTTTCACCTCCTTTCCGAATATCCTAAAAAGAGCAGTTCCTTAAGAAATAGGCTTTTTTTCTCTACTCTCAGCCTCATACCCCAGCTCTATCAGCAGTTCCCTTTTCTACTAGGGAAGAGATTTGACAAGCTCTTTGTCCTCCATGTGGTCTTCATACAATAGGTATCTTGAGGATCTCTAAAACCAAAAGTCCAAGGAAAATTCCCTAAGAATACTCAGGTAGCAAAAAAGAGGACATTCCAGAAGAGCCAAATGATGGGACTTGGAAAAAGCAAAACCCTTGTCTTTAGAGATGTGAAGAATGGATAAAGAAGCAAAACCATTCTGCAGCCTAGTTCAGACCTTTTACCTGCTAGACAGGTCAGCTTTGCCAAGAGGGTAACCTGATTTCTTGGCTGCTGGTGTACATGGGGCCTTTTCTTTCTAACCCAGCAAAGCAGTAGCACAGGCTGGGGAGGTCAGTTCTGTTTGATTCAACCATGACATGCACGACAGCCAAGGGGCTGCTCTCAGGCCCCAGCAGTGAGCCCAGCCGGGAGTGCAGTTTTGTTATTGTAGCCGCAGGCCCACTTCCAATCCAATTACACACAACAGCTGTGCTAGCTCCTCTTTCCCATCCCCTTTCCTTCCTCTGCTATGTAATTCCAGGATAGGTTTTGTCATTATCAGGGGCAGTGAGTCAGGGTGAATGGCATCTACTTTGAGTGATCAAAGGAATAAGAACATGAGATAGAAACCAAAGAGAAAGTTGTTTACCCCAACATCTATGGAAGCAGTAGCGAAAAAACCATGCTATCTCCTTTCACTCCCAGCAGAAACAGTATTCTGACATTCCACGTGGCATTCTCCTATAAGTATTTGCATAGGAAGGGCTACAAACACGGTGGTGTTTGAAAACATGAAAACAAACATGCAAGTGTTCACAAAGATGGCCACATGCACAACAGAATGTGAGAGTGCATGTGCAAGACCTGAGAGTGAATGCATTTTATGACCAATCCACAAAATGTGTACCACTGCAAATCAGAGCACCTGACCAAGTAGGTGCAAAAGTTGGGAAAAGAACTGTTAGAATACAATTCTTCAGCTTGGAAAAGATATCTCTGACAATATATATGATTGACATAAAACCCCAGTTGAGACAGAGCAGGTGAACAGGAAATATCTTTTTCTTTATGTGTGGGAAACACCAAAAATAGGAGTCACTGGATGAAATTCTCAAGTAACAGGTGTAGAAACAACTGAAATGAAGGACTTTCCACATTTCAATAATTAAACAATAGGACTTGTTATCACAGGATACAGTGGAGTTTAAAAATACAAGTGGATTAAGAAAAACAAAGACTGGATATATCCAGAAAAAATATGCTCACCAGTGACTGTAGAATACAATCTGGATGCAACATCAGGTCAGAGAGTCCTTAAAACAGTAATTACCAGAAACCACCAAGGTATTGGGACAAGACCTATGCTATCATAGTTTCTTAAATTTCCTCCAAAGCATCTACTTTCATAAAAAGACACTTGAGGGGTAGGGGAATTCTTGCTCTCACCCTAGTGATTACTACTGCCATATTTTTGCAAATGAGTTTGCATGCAACTAAACATATTCACATTACAGTGTAAGAAAATCACATTAGGGGACAGTACCTGTGCAAAGGGCATGCAAGAATCAAAATAACGATGACACCTACAAAGAAGAACCTAAGCTCATACATACTGGCTTCCAACTCCTAATGAGTGGCACTGACAGTAGGGCATAGATGGATTCCTACTTTGACCTAGCACCTTCTGCAAACAGGAAACTTCAGATGGGCTGAAACCCATCATTTTCGTGGCTCAAAAGCAGAGTTTTTCTTTAAGGAAGCAGAAGCCAGCATACAGGTACTGCTTAAATGACCCTATGACGTGGAGTCAGGGAGACCAACTATAACAGCACACCTGAGATGAAGAAGGGAAAGAAGCATTTAAAGATGGTGTTTGTTGAAAGTATAAGCATATTAGCAGAGTTTTGATCCAGGTCTTTAATCTTTCAATCTCTGCATCTTTATGAAGGATTTGTTCAGGTAAACAAGGACTAATTTTTCCTCTGGGAAGTACCTAGGTAATGTCTACTGGGTTTTGTCCATTCAGTTACATGCAAACACCAGTCAGCAGTAAAATCATGACAGCCAAATGCCCAGAATTTAATCTCTAACCTCCTCCCCACAAACATTTAAAAATCTCTCCCACAATAGGAATAAGAATGGTATGAATAGGAAAAGCTGTATTTAAACTTTGACACACCCCTCCCCAGGTATCAGTTACAGCCTCCATAATATCAAGGAACCATATTTAGTTCTTTCTCCTGCATATATTCTTCTGCTAAAAAACAAAAAAAAAAAAAAAAAAGTGAGACATGAGCGTATAACTTTCTCTTTGATCTATTGGTCTTTTTCCAACTGTTTACCTTTCAGAACCTATACCACTGGTAAAGAATAGAAGGTGCAAAGAAAGAAGCAGATACTGTGCAGAAGTGACAGAAGCATCCATTCTGGTCTGTGCTGCATGCCACTTCCCAGCCAGGCACTTAACCTCTGTACTGAGGCTCTTAAACACCATAATGTTTAGCCCCAGCACTCAAACCAGGTTGTGAACATGAGGTGAGGCTGTGGCTATAACCCCAAAGGGAAAACTGAAGTACTGAAAGTTATTTCTCCTCTACATGACACAGCAAGTCAGTGACCCAGATGAGTGCAGACAGCAACAATCCCAACTCCAGGGCACTGTTCAAAATGTAGTGTTGTTATTTTATAACTGAGGCATTACATTTGCAGGAAAGGTGGGCTAACATCTGACAAACATCTTTTATATGTGAAATAAGCCAGATGGGATCAGGTCGGCTCTTGAAAAGAATATGGCAATGAGCCCCTGTTGCTGGAGTGCCCTTCTTCACAAGCAGAGACCTCACAGCCAGGAAAGGCTTATGCTACACATTTCTGTTTACTTTAAAAATAAACAATCTCTTTGCACCTTGGAGTAACTGCACCCAGCCGAACGCTGTGGTGCCCACTGCTGCCAGCCCCAGCCTATTCACAGCTACCTCCTCTTACTGGGGAATTAGTTTGAACCAGTCTATTCAACAGTAATGAATACTTATTTAATCAATGGGCTCTTTACAGCCCTTGTGCTGCCTGTGGGTAGTTACCACGAGCCCATAAATTCCCTAATTTGTCTTTCAAACAGTAGATGGTTAAAGTAACCATTTTGATAGGGGCTGGAGGCTCTGTCCCTGCAATATAGATAGCTGGATGGCCAAATAGGTAGAAAGTGTCTGCATAGCTTGGCAGAGGAGAAGTGTAGACCCAAACTCCCCTGGAGGTCCATGTCACTACCCAATCCCACTGCAGTGCCAGTGCACCCCCGAGGGTGAGATGAGCAGAGGGATGAGACTGCCTAGGAGTAACAGTAACAGAGCCTTGTAATGAGGTGTGGGTAATTGTCAGACTGAAAATATAAAGATGATTGAGAGAACACATGAAAAAGCATTCACATGTCACTAGAAATCCACATGTGACTAAAAATCCATGTGAGAAAGCACATGGCAGTCCTGAAAACAAGAACATGTGTATAAACAACGAAGAGAATAAAGAATGCGTATCCAAGCCTATAAATTATGAGAATAACATGGCAGTAGGGCAGAAGAGCACAATCAGAGAGCAGAAGGATGGACTGCTCCATGGTGCCCACATTAACAGCAGTAGAGTCCTGTACTGGATGTGCCACCTCTGCTTGGGCTCCTACCAGTTATGCTATCAGCTCCTACACCAGGAGATGTCCCTGATGTTACTTGAGGCAATGCTCATTACTGGCATAATATCATGCATCCTACTGGTAGAGCATAGCAAGGCCATGCTTTCCCAATTCACTCATCCTCCTGTGCCACACACATCAACATCTTCAGGATGCTGTGGAGAGACTTGTGACTCGAAGCCTTTGGAGCATGTCCTGTCAGATCCTGTCAAGATGAGAGGAAACGAGTTCCTGGACACCTCAGACTGGGGCAGAGATGGTACAGTTTCAGCCTTGTAGATAACTGAAAAGATTGCATGTCAAAGTGAACAGAGCCTTCCCTTCCAAAGCATGCAGGTGACATTTGCCATTTGGCCACTTCCATTCCCACTGCTGTCGGCCGAGATGCACACAGAATGCAAAAGTTCTCAGCAGAACAAAAAGGTGGCTGATGAGAGGAGCCAAAAGGGTATATATACCAGGAAAATACCCAAGTGACGGGCCCTCCCTGCATCTCTCTGAAGTAATGCACAAGATCTGATTATCCAAGTGTAGAAAATAAGCAAATTGAACAGAGAACACATTCCAGTTCCAGATAACTTATTCCAGGTTAGGTTTAGCAAAAGTTATGCAGAAAGCTGAGAAGGAAAAGAGCTTTGACTTGCCTATTATCCCAATCCAGCCAGGGCAATGTAGGGTGCTTTCTTGGGCTCTCACTTCCATTTCACATAATGATAAAGCAGGTAGAACTTCCCAAGTGTGAAGTAAAAATTTGTTTCTAAAGTTTCATTGGCAACAGAACATGGACTAGAGTAAACTGGCCTACTCCATCTAACACTTGTAGCTGAAGTTGGGGGACCCTGATCCTGTCAACAATGAGACAGCAATCTGAGGAGAGGGGTTTGGAGTTCTCTGTGGTAACATAGACAGTTGTGGAAGAACCCCACATACAAACAAGCACGTGATACACACATTCATTTTTCCTTTTAAATCATTTGTGCTCTGGTGGGAATAAAATTTTGGTACCTAAAGAAGATCACATATTCAGATTCAGCCAGAAAGATACTTACTGGTTTATAAAATTGTAAAACAAAACAACCAAAAAAAAAATCCTTTGTGAGTAGAACTGAATTTCAACATGTTAACAGTGGGAGTAGCAAATGGAGTAGATGCAATATGAGAAATAAAATGACTAAACTAGATTTTTATGCCAGACTACACACAGATGTATCAGAAATAAATTGTATATAATGCAGTTTTCAATGCCAGGTTCAATTAGCAATACAAGCAACCATTCTTAATGTAATTTTCATAAAGAAAACATCCCTTTAACTGACCAACACAATGTAGTCTCTAAAGAGGGAGGTTTGTGACCTTTGCTACTATGAAGGCCTTCTTTCAGCAGACTGTGCAATCCAGACCTCGTGATGTCCAGCAGGAAGCACGATGAGACCTGCCTTGGTAACTTACCACCACTCCTTAAAGAACAGCCTTCCACCTCAGCAAAAGTAACACTCACCTGGAATATGATTGACATCTGTCGAGGCGTGGTCGTGGCAAGCAGAAAGGAGAAAAGGAAGAGAAAGAAAGAGAAGAGAAAAAAAGCCATTAGAGATGCACACAGCAACTCAGCATCCTTGCATGGAAATCAATTTCATGCAAAACCAGAAGTAACTAGGTTTGTTTGAAGGCCACCCATCTGCATCCAAGCACGCCGCCATGCAAGGGAGGAGGCACTGGCTCCCTCTCCACTGTGCATGTAAAAGTGAATCCACCATCATATCTGTCCGGAGAGAGAGTTCCTGGAATCAGATAGAACCAAGCCACATCAGTTCCTGTAAGAATATTAGTTAAAATATTCTATGTTTTTCACACACACAAATGCAAAAGAGAGAAGCAAAAACCAACCTGCCTGCAGAAGGCTTCTATAGCACATAAATTCAAGCAAGTTTCCAGAAAAATAGAAAAGAACCTGCTCCCCTTTTATAAGGGGCCATGTGAATTTATGACCAGGTGTAAGACATACAACATAGTCCCAAAGTCTAGAAGACAGCCCATTCCTTTTCATTCTTTCTGCCCATCATTTCCCAAAAAACATCCTTCATTGCAGACAGTAGTAGAGGTGGGGGAGGAGAGTGCCAGAGTTCTGCACATATTGTCTTTCACAAGATGCTAAATTCAGAAAAAATGTCATTTGGCACTTTTTCTCTCTGTGGTATAAGACTGCTTTTCAGAATCAATCATAATCACATAAATCTCAAATAAGTCCTTTAAAAAGGGAGGAGTCAGACTACATAATTCATAGTATTGATAACACAGAAGTACATTTGAATGTACTGTCTGTTTTGGGCAGAGCCCACTGATCCCAAAGAAAGTACCTGAACAAAATGCTTCTCATAACTTTTTTAGCATCCCAGGTTTAGTCTTGCTCTGAATAGCAACACTTATCATAATACCAAGAAGGAGAATCCCCTCAAAGCATTAGATTAAAATTTTCCTTACAAGGAAGTCCTCAAAAAAAGAACTTGCTTGAGGAAACAGGGAGGCCAGGTCCATAGAGGTCCATAGATGGCATTCTCCCCTGGAAGCATGTACGATTGTCCAGGAGTTGGGCTAGTGGAGTTATCGCCTTTCCAGTGAGGCTTCAAAGAAACACATTAATGATTTGGACTACAGATCCCAGACTACTTCTGCCACAAATCTAGGAGCGTGACATACTGAGTGCACTGGCTTCACACTAAGGTGTAAGGCTATATTCTCCTTCTCCCAGTGTGCCCTCAATCTCCGTCAGTATTCCACCTTCCTGTCCAAACCCACTGTGTTCCTGTGAAACTGGTGCCACTCAGGTCTCCTGAGACACCTGCAATTCAGTGGTGAGTGATTCCCGTGCATGCTGCTTTTTGCTTATCACTTTGTAATGGCTCCAAAACCATTTGAGGAAAAGTCTCTGTGGAACATCATCTATATATATCAAGCTGTCCTTTCCTAAGGCAGTAACAACCCAAATAAAACAATGCATGAAGAGGGGAGGGACTGTTGCATCAATCCATTTAAACTCCATAGCTTTTACTAAACATATGGCAGATCTAATGTGGATTATTTGCTGCCTTTGCTCTTTTAGCCCATAATTGCATCTAAGAACCAGTGTCTTGGTTTGTGGGCCTACAAGGACACTAAGCACTGAAAGTTTACCTGCAAGTAATTACTTTTAGGTAGGAAAAGAAAACAAGTGTCAGGTAGCAATGCATGCACTGAGGATGCAAAGCAACAAGAGGTGATAGCAGGGGCAGAAGGAAGGAACAGATCCTTAAACACCACTCCAGAATGTGAACATGATGACAAAGAATTTACAAGTCCACTGCTAGGAGCAGTCTTGAGTTGATGTGATGCTTGGGAAAAACTAGTGGCAGTTAGAGATGATCACATATCTCAGAAGAGGTAGAAATGATTACCATAAGGTACTGCAAATGTTTCTGATAATCCAGCATCCACTTGAAATTCTATTCTGAGCAGGTTAAAAGTTCTCGACCCATGTAGTCCTCTCAGCCTCCCTGCACACCTGATTATGGAGCAGGCACTGCTGCAGTCCAGGCAACCAATGGGGCCTGGAACAGCAGGCAGCCTCACCAGTGTCTCTGCTCCAGCAGGAAATCTGTGGGATGGTTGGGAAATAAAAACTATCAGCAGATAGAAAGGGCAAAGGAAAGAGCTAGCCAAGGGTTAGCAAGGGATAAACACATTAAGCAAGTAAGAGAAGAGGCAGTGGGCTGTAACTGATACACTGCTCAAAATAATACTTATTTAACAGTGCAAAAATTAAACAGGTCATGAAGCTGTTAAAAAGGGAAATGATGAAGTGCTAAAAGCTAACATAAGCATCTCTAAAATTTAGTCTCTCTATGGCAAGTAACAGCAAGGGGATTTCTTTTTACGTGTCTTTTTTTTGTGCCAATGTCCCTAAGAACAGGCATCCCTCATCCTCACTGATTTAACTCTTAGCTTTTTTTGCTGTATCTTTTCTTGCAAGGTTTCCACCCAAAACGATTTCTGAATACACTAGCTGCACCACTAAAGTTACTGTTTGCATCTCTGTGACACTTTCACAGTACCTACCTACATGGCAGCCCGGGTCATTAGTGTTACTTCCCATACTAAATGCAGAAGGAGTTTCTTGTATTGCAGACACCCCCCCATGTGGTATCTGCTGGCAAATGCTGGTTTCCAAATGGTGAAACTACCTGGTTTTTAGTTTAAAACAGTAAGAGAAAGCACTGCATTCTTTTCAAAGACAAAAAAATGGCATATAACCAGTCAGTCCCTGCAAAAGACCGTACAATAAATATCACTGTGGCATACAAGTGAAACTGCCATGCAAGCCACAGAATCACAAAGCACAGAATATTCTGGGTTAGAAGGGACCCACGGGGATTATCGAGTCCAACTCCTGGCCCTGCACAGCACCATCCCCAAGAACCACACCATGTGCCTGACAGCTTTGTCCAAATGCTCCTTGAGGTCTGTCAGGTATTGTGACCACTTTCCTGGGGAGCCTGTTCCAGTGCCCAAACACCACCTGGGTGAAAAAACGTTTCTAATATCAAATATAAACACCATCACACTTCTGCTGTGTGGAATGTTACTCCACTTTGGTTCACAATTAAAACTGTGGTTGCATATATTGACAAAAGGGACTCACCATACCTTATGGCTGGTGGCTCTACAATTAGGAGACACCTAATGTCTCAAGAAAGGTAAATGACAGATGGCAGATAGCTTGTGCGACCAGATCTGGGGACCTGAGATGACTCTCCTTCAGACCCTGTCATCTGAGATGTTCTTTCAAATTCTCTTTGGGTTTTTCTGTTTTGTTTACAATAGGACTGTTTAAAACATGTCCCCACCCTCTTCCATTAGCACTACCTTCATCCACGTATATAGACCTCTTCCCTGCCACAGGGACTGAGGAGGTAAAGCATTCCAGTTTAAGAGACTATGCAGAACCCATGGCCAACAAAAAAATTCAGTGACCATGGGACTTAGTGCCACGTAGATGGAGGTTTCTCCACTTCCTTCAGCTCAGAGCAGTTCAAACACAGAAAAGTCTGCCTCTTAACACAAGACAAGGCAGAGCTTGCTTAATCCTATACACAAGAGTCCATTTATTACTCCTTTGCAAAGGTCTGAGCCACAAGCCAGTGGTGTTTGCTTTTGTTCTTTGATGATAATAGCTGTGTTGAAAGAGGGATCAGCAGGGCTGCTGCCTTTGTCTGGTGCAGCCCCAGCCATCTCTCTGGGTGGGGTGGAAAGGAAGGAGGAGGATGAAGGGGAGCAGGGGGAACAAAGCAAACATTATTATAGCCCAGATCATTTCCATGCCTGTACAGGAAACATCTGAGGTATTTTTCACTCTAACATTTTTAACGTGAAGTTTAGCAAAAAAGGGGCGGTATCATGACAGCACACTTCTCTCTCCAGCTGAAAGACAAGGAAAATACAAACTTTCTGAAGGCATAAGCCCTACCAGTACTCATCACCCTGACTTGAAGAGACCTACTTTCATTTCCATCTCTGCAATCCACTCAGTCTTGCCCCCCTCTTCGATGTGCTGTGGACACCTGTCTTCTGGCAGCTAAACTGTGAGCTACTGACTGAATTCACAAGTCACAAACAAGGTGGCAGGCAGAAGCATCCTAGGCTAAGTGGAAATAAGCACCTAGAAGTGAATGGAGCCTGTGTTCTCCAGCATCCCCCTCCAGCATCCTCTTACTACTCTCACTCTGAACAGCCATGTTCGGTGAGGACTGGGAAGCAGGCAGAAACTGGAGAGAGGACGAGGGCAAAAGCCATAAAACTTAGAGGCATTTTTCATCATAGGAGACCCACTCCCAAATGAGAGGAAATCCAGCTTTTAGACACAAAAATTACCATATTCTGAAGATTGCTCAGATATTGACACCTAAACCAGCTTTTCTAAAGTACATTTGGCTCTCATCATTCTGCAAATACAGAAAATGGATATGGGTAGAATTTCACTGACAGAAACATGACTGGTTGGGAACTCAGGCACTTAATTTGACATATTATATATATATATGTGTGTGTGTGTATATATATATGTACAAACCATTCAGACCATAGATTGATGCATTTATGGCAGTCAGGGAAATGATTCAAAAGATACATGATGAGCCAGCCTGAACTCCTGAAGTGTGGTAGTAAGAGATGTTGGTGACTCAGAACTGGGTGATTACCTCTTAACTGAGCTCTAATGGAACATTTTAACAATATGAAGAGCTGCATTTTGATTCAGCTGGAAACACCTCAAAATGGCAAAAGCAAATTCCTCACTAATTTGATACTTCATCAAACAAAGTGTTAATGTCACATGCTGATTTGGCAAGTGGTCTCATTCTATCCTAATCTGGTCTGTTAAGGCACAGATAAACACATGGTCCTACTTCACTTCCTACAGACTCTTCTTATTTCTCTTCAGTACACAGTGGTTCAAAACCATCAGGGAGAGTTACAGCAACTCAAAAACAAATAGCATCTCCATTGTATAAACACCTTATAACAACAATTTGCTTGGGTAAAGATGGGCTCAGTAATGAGATCAACTCCAAGCATTAGCACATCCCTGGATACAGAGCATACACTGGACACAGACACTTTGAAGATTGTTGTATTTATGGTTAACTAAGTAAGAATCTTGGCTCCATTGAATCCATGAAAGACTTGAAAATTACTTTAAGAGTGTCACAATTTTAATCCTTCATATTTACTTAACATCTTTTGTTTTACAATGGTAGTAGGATACATCCCTGGTGTCCTTCCAATGATTCCAATGGGATTAATTTACTAAATACTTAAGTTGCTAAATGTTTAGGATACTGAAACAAATTCAAGACCACTCCAGCCTATGATGTCTGTCACTGAGCAACACACTGGGATCATGAAGAACTTCACAGTACTAGCAGGTGTGGGCCTTATTGTCTCACTCCAGAAGAATAAGACCCTGTAATTTGTGTTAATGGAGTGTTGAACACTTCTGATTTTATTCAGTAGAGATAAGTGGTGACACATACACAAACAAGTTCATTACAATCAATTACATTTCTCTGTGTTCTTTGTCCTATGGGATCTCTTAGGCTGCCAGCCTCTTGGGAATAGTATTCACTTGATACATTGCATAGAATTGCATACATTTGTGGTACTGTGCCTTTGCACAGCTAATACTTGGGATCCCAAAGCACTTATTAGCTGTGAATATAGGACTCATTCATCCAGTACTGAAAAGCAGCCAGCTCTGAAGTGAAAGAGACAGATGTTTAACAGCTTATAGGAACGCCATACAGCAGTTTAGCATGTCAAAGTTAGAACAACAAGAATTACTTAAAGAGGCAAAATGAAACTTCGGTGATTTTACTAAAAGTGCTGTGTGATTTTACAGCGCTCATGATTTAAATGAGGTGAAGGGATTTGGTTTCAAAACTTATCTGATTTCAAATCTTATCTGAATTACAGTGATTTGAGGCCACCAATCCTCTTCTCCATACTGTGCACATTAATATTGTGGGCAGCGTACCCTCTCTATGGGGTCAAATGTGAGGTCGACTGACCTATGCCCCAGTATGTCACCTTCTAGAGCATAGGAAATTTGAGTGGACCCTTTACCTTAAGGGGCCAAGCTTTTTCCTCTCAGGCAACCAAGATACTCAGGCAGAGTGTGTGCTCAAGCTAGCTGGGGAGACCTTTGCAAACCACTATGGTTTTGCTACTGTTGTATGGCCATATAGAAAAGGGCTTTCATATCAACATGGCATGGATTCATTAAGTATGCTTGCTGCTTTCAGAAACCAATGCACAGAGTTACTTGGCTCCAGTAAGAAAAAAAAAAATCATAGTGAAACAAATTCCTAATAATCCCTCTAATTAACTCTGTATCATTACTATTCTTAGATAAAGTTGCTTGCTGATTTCACAGCTTTCAGCAAAAGTACCACCCTCTCCCACATATCCTAACAAATATGCTCATGTACATTCCTTAGGGCCCAGACTACATTGCTGGGGGAAAAGTCAATAGTTCTGTAGCCCATTACTAGCAAAAATCCAACTGGAATTTAATTACTCAGTGCCCTCCAAACAATGTGTTGATCTTTACTTAAGCTGCCTAGATACAGTGCTTGAGCACTCAGGAGGAAACTACTTTATGTTTCATCCTAAGTGTCTGGGCACTGGACAAAATAGAGGATTTGCTCCCTGCTATTTTGCCCAACACCCTTATGCATCTACATTCAGCCAGTTATGTTCCCAGTCTTGTGAGGAACACGAAGATACATAACTGTATAACTTCTGAAGGGCAGATGCAAGCAGAAAAAAATGTCCTTCATATTCACCACAGGCAGAATGAGAAGAAACTTATGATGATGAAAGACAAGTTTTGGCTTAATGTCAGAAAAATTTGGTAGGAACACGGTAGTGAGGCTCTGGACTACTTTGGCCACTGAGAGCTTGCCAAAAGCATTGAAGACTATTAAGAAAAGACTAGACAAGTACTTCTCATTAATTTTTCAAATTCACCTGATCTTGTCTTGGAAAGACTAGTTGGCTGTTGTGACCTTTTTCAATCTCATTTTCTATGATTTTATTATTCTAACTTAAAACACACTCTACCCAGACAATCCCATCAGTAACATCTGCCAGGCATCATAAGCCAGCAGCTTCACTAATGGAGCAGGGCAGACACCAAAGTCAAGTCTCTGACAGCAGCAATGCACAGGTACTCAGGGAAGAGTCAAAGGAACTAATAAAAATCACAGTACTATTATCAACAACTTCCAGCAATGAGGCTAGTGGAGGTTGCATCATGACCAAAATGCTGATCACTCCTTGATAGACTTCTCCTTCCTTGAATTTGTCAGATCTATTCTGGAACCAGAATTGATGTGGTGTGAAACTGATTTTCTTTGTTCATTTAAAACCTGCAACTGGGCATCCCCAAACTGTTGCTTTATAAAATACATGAATAATCATTCTCTATACAGCATCACCACAGCATTTCTGATTATAAATAGCCACTTCACCTCCTGCTTTAGCCACTTCTTTTCTAAACTGAAGAGTGCAGGTCCATCAACACCCTCTGCAGATGGCAGCTGTACTTTACCTATAGTGAAAACACACCAAAGTTATCTACATCAAGACCAGTTTTGATGTTTATCCTGGAGTTTGTTGTACCAGGCCATTTGTATAACTAGTATATTTCAGCACAGGTCTAAACCCATCTTAAGTCCTTCCCTCTCCTAAGTACCAATCTGACCAAAACTTCAATGAGAACAAAGCTATTATTCTCATCAGAAACACAGCCTGACAAGTTTATGAGTAAGAAATGCAGACTGTGTTTGAACAAATCAGACTAAGATGACCCTACCACTCTGGCAGTCCTTGTGTCTCACCTGAGGCTGGTGCAGATCCAGGCCCCTTCTCTTTCTGGTCAGCAGTATCATGCCTGCCATCCTATAAAGAGCATTTCCCTGCCTTAGAATTCACTTGAAATGCTTGGGCCAAGAACAAGTTACAGCCCCTGTGTCCAGAGAACAAAGTATGTCACAGAGTGACATGGACATTCGTGATGGCATGTGCCCAGGTCAGGCACACACAGTACACTGTCTCCTCCACAAGCACTACCATTTGTCATTCAACGTTCCATGCAAACAGCAAGAGTCACCATATGGTTCATTGTGTTACATACTGGAAATCAAAGATTTTCCACCTAACCGGCCACTCACAGGGGGGGAAAGAAAAAAAAAAGTGACTAAATTACTTCCCAGCCTTTTGCTACAATATTTGGGACCACAATTTGTAAGGCATTCATATAGTAGAACAGTCACATGGTCACATAGAAAGTTGTTTTTCAATTTTCCTAGGTAAAAAGAGGAAGATTATTTCTCTTTACTTCCCAGCTTCCCAAACATGAACCTATGGCCTTCTAAAAGCATGCAGACATACTTCTACATCACACTTCTGTATCATTACCTAGGCATCTCTGTATCTGCTTCCACTCTTCCATCTCTGTATCCAGCACACAATTTTGGCTGGAAACTCCTATCCTCATTCAGATTTCTGTTCATGGTGAAAAGTCTCACACACTTTGAAAAGCCTTTCAAAAACTATTTGCAACATTCCCATGGGCAGTTGCTTCCTTATATTTTAATTACAATTGAAACTATCTTCCCATTACAAGCCAAATTTTCTCTTGACTTTAACAAGAACTAAATCAATTAATGTGACATTTCAGGGGCTGCATCATGTCATAGCAAGACTTATTCTTGTAAGCTGGAGGTGTCACATGAGATCTTAGGGATAGAGGAGTCAGTTTCTCTCCAATGGTCTTCTTGTTTTAATTGATTTAGGCATCAGGAAAGGATGGCAACTGGATGAATGCCTCAAAATGAAATACCCTCCCTGTCAGGAATGCCCTCCCTGGATTCACCAACATCGCTACTTCTTCTCTGACCTCCCGGATCCAGCAAAGGCAATACTGCTAGAAGGTTATCAGGACATAAAAACAACCAAGAGCTTGATGATGCCAATGCACAATGGTGGACTTTCAGTGGACAGATGACCACCATGAAAATTAACCTATTTTTGAGCAATATTGTAAACTTACACTAAAAAGTGAACTAGCCATATGACCCAAGAAGCTAAAACTAGTTTCATTGCTGGCAGTCTGCAATCTGCTCAAAGCACTGAAACCAGGCCCATGGTTTTTCACCCTTGTCCACATCACCTGCAAGGCTGACACAGAGACTGGTAACCCAGGCATTGCCCACCATATGCCACAGAAAGAGAGTACCTCTCCTCCTGTGGAGGAAGAACCTGCACCCATACTAAGGATTTTCATCTTTGTTCTGTTCTCAGAACATCACCATGACAGCTGCAAAAGGCATTTACTACTGCCAAATCCATTCTAAATTGTGCTGCCTCTATTTCTTTCTTATCATCTAAAAAATGACTGACGGAAATGAACTTCGGGCATATTTCCTATGACATATACATCAATGAGAATATTCAATAAATAGTAACACAAAGAACAGAAAAAAAGGAGGTAACCCAAGGAGATTTGGGGGGGGAAATTGTAAGTAAGCAGAGAAAGGTTTGTTAAGCCTATGAAACGGCCCAAGTTATAATCTATTTGCTCTACCCAGTCTTGGAATTAATAAAACAAATCCCTTGATATGTCTGACAGAGTTATTAGAGGATGTTAATATTCCTCTCAGAGCAATCTGAAAAGGTGGAGCTGGAGCCACAGAATGCTGTGACTAGCCTAGTCAAGCAAGGAGGGAGAAGAAGGGGATCCCTTCTTCAAACCCACCTGACAGCATTGCTTATTCCTGTCCAGCCTACTCTAGAAAGTGTTAAAAGCTGTAGAACAAAAGGCAAAGCTACACAGAGGAAAACTCCCCATCCCCACTCCTCAATCTTACATGGGGCAGGAAGAGAGGCACTGTGCCACTGGTTGAGCCCTGGGATGCTTGAGCCTTTCCCTGCTCACAGCAGGCTGGGGTGTCAGGTCATAGAAGGGAGGACATCCTCTATCACTGGTCTCAGAGGACACTGCCTGAGCTCTGAAGAAGAAGCAGCTCATGCAGGTTTGGAGGGCAAGGAATATTCATTTACCTGGTTACACCTGGCACTTACTACTGCCATATGCCAACACTCTTTGTGCTGCATCACAGCATCCCAAGGCACAAATGCCATATTACATCCATCTGTGAGATTTCCCAGAAAAATCAAGAGCTGACATTTTCTGCATTAAAAAGGACCTCTAGCAGACTTCACCCAGCAGCCCAGTCATTGTATTGTCAGTATCATGGTACTTCTTATTGGAAGGTCTAAGTAGAATTATCAGCATTTCACCACTGAATCATGTAATGTTACACACTTCACCAACATTCCTGAGAATATACATCCGTTCTTGAAAAACAGAGCAAGGCATGAGGATAAAACTCCTACTTTCTTTCTCAATACATAATGACTACAGCTAATACAGAATAAAATCTATGTTTAATACAGGATTTAGATAGCATTAATTTGGAACTGAGTTCTGTACTGGGAGCCTTGCAGAAAATACCATATTCAAGGAGTCAGTGAACTGGACCAGACCATGTCTGTTGTGTTGATCCTTGTACTTGGGCTTCAGAAGCCCAAACAACAACAGTAGCAGTCACTGCAAGGGCCTGCTGGAGTGCCCTGTGCCAACCTGTGCTATGGGATGTTACAACAGAAATAATACTCTAACCCATAAAGACAAGATAAGTGATTCCGTTTGCTACACAAAATAAAAGGCAATACAGCATGGGAAGGAGGAGGAAAATCCAGTCAAAGTGGATGGTATCTGAGGTCCATTTGATGGAACACAAAAGCAGGACTCCGAGCCTCTGAAATGACAAAAAATTTACTCACTATCTATATTCTTCTTTTTATTATATCTTATTACAATGTCCATTTTATTATACCATTTGGTTTTGAGCCTTCTTATTTAGATCCAGAAAAATCCCTGCACACTATCTCTCTCTCACACAGCTGCTCCCCAGAACTAAAGGAGAGACTCCTCAAAAAAAGCTGGCCCAGTTCTGGTTAGCCACCCAGTGTCATTAGGTGCTAAGATTTGTGCTTCAGTAGGTCTCTTCACCAAGGAACTACTCAGAGTCTCCTGTTTTAAACACTCATCTCCCTGAATTGTCTACTGATCTGAAAATAAAGACCATTGCCTTGAAATTTACTTGCTATCTACAATGCGCTAAGCATGCCTCTGGATTTGGTGTAAGTATCAATTATTGATTCACTCACTCCAATTCCAATTAGGATGGAGTTCCAGTGTGCCTGAAAAGTGAGAACTCAATTTATTACACATAAAAATATATAGGGATGCTCCTCCAACATACAAAAATCATCCTAAATACAGCAATGAGTAATCAGAAGAAATGCATCTTCTTTTCTTCCCCATTCTATGCTTACATATAATTTTTAGAGTATGTGTTAATGGGTTTTATATTCCATGTTATTGCTGTATTTGCTGCTGCAATATATATATATTTAAATTAAACAGAAGTCATCAGGAGGTTCTATTGGAAGCATTTGCCTTGTTTATTGTTGAAAGGCACTGCTTGAAAAAGAGTAACTGCTGACTTCAGTAAATGTGAAACATAATGACGGGAAACAGCTGCATTCTGCATCTTTCAAAATGCTAAATTTTCTTGTGTGATTGTCTAAATGTAGACCTGCAGCCTGCAGCAGAATCTATGCAGATGCAGGCCCAAGTGCATAATCACAGGACCTCATACCCACTGAATTCAGCAGATGTCTCTCTTCATTGAATGGACTAGGCCCAGGCCCCTAAAATTAACAGCATTCAAACGCAGGAAAAAATTGGTTTGTTTTTTCTTTTGATTAATGTGTTAGCATAATACACATAAGCTCATATCCAGAAAAACAGAAAACAGGGTGTAGGAAGAAGGTTTACATCTTTTTGGTACTGAAAAAAATTATGGTTTAAAATCTCTACTCTTTTTTAATCTAAAAGAGCGCATGCAATAAATAGCTTCCATGCTCATTATCTCAGATTTTTTATACAAAAGGCACTGCTGAAAAGCATGAAGCCTCCAAACCACCAGTCCAAATCCAGTGTAAGTCAGTAAAGATTCAAAGTTATTGCAGCTAGCAGTCTTTCCATAACCTAAGTGGAAACAGATGAATAGACCCCTCAATTAATCTCCTGGCTGATTTCCAAATCCAGAAAATCCACCAGTAACTAGCTTCCAACAGTACACAAATGTGTTGAGCGCTGTATAAACTGTGAGAGCACAACCCCCCCTTCCCACCAAGAAGGCTGCCAAACACAGTGTCAAACACTAGCACTGCTACCTCATCTGGGTCTCAAGCACAGGAAGACTGCAATTTAGTCTCTTATTTCTAAATGCCATCCCTTTGCAAAAAATTTCCACCAGATGCTTGTTACATGAGTAAAATCCAGTACCTCTCCTCCAGGAACCGTTATTACTCACCAGCCAGGATGCAGCTCTATGTGTTCCTTCACTAAAAGCATGGAAAAGGAAGATGTTAGAAGCTGCAGCATACATCAGGCTGTTCCAGAGTGTTTGTACCTCCATGTCTGATGAGGTCAAAGAGAGCCACAGCCCCTTTTTATTCCCTGAGCAATTCAGGGTTTGTAACTGCAGCATGAACCAGGGAAAGCCATTCAGCTTACTCTGATTACCTCTTACAGAGCCTCATTCACTGCCAGGTGAGTAATCAGTCCCACACTTAAAGAGCTAATAAAAACTTCCTTCACTAGGAAGACACTGCCCTGAAATAAAACAATTGCAATTAGGGAACAGGGATGCAGCTCATCTTTGGATATCAGTGATAGTCATAAGCACTGTTGCTGAGGGATTTGGAAGAGGGACACTACCTTCTTTTCTATGCCTTCTAATTACTAAAAGGGTAGTATCTCTTCTCTCTTCTTCAGGCATATGTCAGTATGGATCCCACTAGAAATTGCTGGAAAGCAGTAGCCTTCCAGGATGGTAGGAGAAAGTATTTTAGCTACATCAAGGAGTGATTGGAGGACAGTATTCCTGAAATGGCATCTGACATAGCTGGGTTTTTGAAGCAATAATGTTTAACAAGATTAAAAAAATTGATTATTCTGTCACCTCACAATATGATGCAGAAACACATACTAACATGGGCTTTTGAGATTAAAGAATTACAAAGTAATTGAGGTTTGAAGGGACACTCATGACTATCTATTCTGACTGCCCAACTCCCCTAGGTCAAAGTAGACCAAATTGCTCAGGACTTTAGACAGGTTTTTACTGTATTCAAACATGGTAGACCTTGCAACAACTGGTGAAGTGAGCCTGGCTATGCAAAACAGGACATACATTTAAAGAGAGCTGATAAAACCTGGTACGCATTCATATAAAATAGAAGAAGGAAGGAGTAGTTGGGGACATTTAGACATTTAGAGTAGTATGACAATCCAAACATTGTCATTTGGTAAAAGATGATGAGGTAAATCATTGCCTTGTACTACCTAATCCTA
Source organism: Promerops cafer (assembly GCA_013398275.1). Lineage (NCBI taxonomy): Eukaryota > Metazoa > Chordata > Aves > Passeriformes > Nectariniidae > Promerops > Promerops cafer. Next base: position 223,442 of record VZSE01013652.1, on the reverse strand, counting down.
GATATTAGGCAGCATACATAGGGAAGTAATAGAAATCTACACAGTTGCAAAATTAGGGCAATAGAAACCTAGCACAGGTAGTACATAGAGAAGTAGATGAAGCACTTGGTATCTTCCCTTGTAACAAGTCGGTCATGGAATATTTGTATTAGCATAATGTAGAGAAGGAGATTTATAAGGACTTTTTTCAGCAGCCACCAGCTGCTGGGTATCAAAAGTCTGGTGAGAGAGCTTGCCAGCTTGGAGGTATAGAGTGACAGGATTAATATTTGATCCAGATCCTGATGATTTTCCAGTGAGAGAACAATTGAGTGCATCTTCCTGGCTGTTTATATTATGTAGCATCTTATGGACATCTTGGTTATCAGCCATGCCACAACAGAACCCTATAAGAGAAGCAGAAACGCTGTGTAGACCAGCCCTGACTACTTTCTAATCCAGGATATTACTGTAGCTTCATCTCCTTCCTAGAGCACACCACTCACCACTGCAGATAGCTCAAGCGGCTATCTGCGCCTTACAGTGATATTGCCCTATTCCTATTGCCCATGGAATAGTCATGACCATTGTCACTGCAGTGAGGACAATGAGGAATAGTCTTTTTCTCCAGGATTAGCCATAAAACTCTGAGGTAAAAACATGTGATCATATTGCTTTATGGTGCCTAGACAGAATATATTGACCTTGGTCACGTTCTAGAAGGCCAGAGGTGAACTCTAACAAATAGCATCAGATCTGGACACCATCATTTGAGAAGCACCAATTCCTTCTCACCACAGTAATATAACTTAAATCCTAGAGAAAAAGAAGCTATCCAAGAGGAGGATATTGCCTATCAGCCATAATGTCCATGAACTTAATTGCTTGTTATGAGTGAAAGAGAAACTGTTGCAGCTTCTACCTACAAGGGAAGTGGAAGACTTCTACTCCAAATGCTGAATGCTTGATGAACCCTTTAACACAAAGAGTAAGGTTAAGAAAAAAAAACTGGTCTTGTATGAGGAACACTGAGGTCAACAGGATCACTCCAAGGTATATCCCACAGACTGGGTAATGGTATGAAGGAACTGTCTTGAGCCAGTCTTAAGCCTGGTGAGGTCAGAGAATAAAGACCCACTTCACTAGTCTGTACCTCAGACAGAAGACAGTACGTACACATCTGCTGGGTTTGTTCAGACCCAGAAGAGGGAAATAACCTCCCTTATTATTTGGCATAATGGAGCACAAGCAAAAGCCACTTCTTCACTCCTACATAGTCTCTTGAATGACTCACAAAGAAAGCAACACCCACTTCTATTGGGGCAAGCTTTCTTATGAGTGACACCCTGAAAAAGAATGGGGAAAAAGATATAAAAGATTAAAGTGGTCAAGTAGCTACAGCCATATTGAATTTACAGAAGAGGATGCATCTGTGCCCAAAGATTTATTCACTAAACTCTGGAAGTACTCCTAATCACCACTGCAAATTTGCAGGTGTATAATGTGTGTGGGCTGTCTTATCAGGGAAGAAGACAACACTTATCCTCCAATATCTCACTGAACTTCAGGTTGGGAAGAAAGTTAAATCTATTGACCTGAGAATTGCATTCACTGCAATTCAATGATAAAATGCAAAACCCTAGAAAGGACAAGCTGGGCCTTCTGATATTTCAGAACATTCAGTCCTGTTCTGAATTACAGCTATGAAGACTCAAGTGAGCGTTAGTACTGCTTTCTTATTAGATTCTACTCTTCACAGTCTTCCTCCATACCAGTAGGGAAAAACATTTTCCATTGTCTCAAATGCAATGAACACCACCTTCTTACTGACTCCAGATCACTCAGCAGCACAGTCTCATGGCATATAGAGTATCATTGGTTTGCTGGATACTGGCCAACTTCAGGCTATTTCTGTCAAGGTCTGAGGCAGGACCTTTGCAACCATCTTAGAAAATACAGGACTTGGCTCCACTACCAATGATGATCAAGACAGCTTTGGTGCTGCCATGTCAGCTCGCGAGAGACATCAACCCCGGCTGTTTTCTGCCTGCTGTAGTTTCCACATCAGTCTTTGCTTTCCTGTCTGCTACAGTAGGCACTGAATGAAGCCACCTCATTTCGGAGCAGGAGGCCAGAGCTTGTTTCCAACAGGACCTTCAAAAACTGCTCCAGCAGATGGAGCTTTTACCTCATACCTTGCAATTTACAAAGTTTTGTGGAGAATGACAAGTTGGGCATCTGCTCTTTTCTGAAATTCCCACACACAGAAGAGAAGCCTGTTGTGTTCATCCCCTATAATGATTAACCCTGGAAAATACACAACTCTTAAAACTGGCAGGGCTTTGAATCCAGAGGGGTCAGATGGAATCACTTCAGACAGATGGTCCAGGAGATAAGAGAGATGAGTATTTTCTCAGAAATTAGTTTAGTTTGAGTGCATTAGCAACGTTCCATTATCTAGTTCTCTGTCCTAAGGCCTGGAGGGAAATTAAAGAAGGTCACACCACCATTACATCATCCTATTAAAGGAAAGGGAGACCCAAAGTTCCTACATCTCTTCTAATTTCATTTATGAGGAATGTGTAGGCCAAATAGGATCCATACTGACTTCTGAAGACCTAGAAGACTTCCCTCCTCAAAGCCAAGAGCAGAGGAATGAAAAAAAAAAAAAAAAAAAGACTGTTGTAGGAAAAAGAAGATACATGCATCACTGTATTCTTCTTTTACATGGCAAGGGTCTTGGAAGACATTTGACAAGTGTAGGAAGGTGAGAAGAGTGTGTCTCTAGTATCAGGTGGCAAATTCCAGCAAGGGAATCAGATGTCAAAAGGAGGGAGATTTAAATTATGTTCACGGAAGAGATCCTCCAAGATGTGGACATTTCACCTAGCTGAAGACAAATACTAGAATGCAAACGTGGACGTACAGCTTTCCCTTCCAACTGAGTGTCTTGAAAGCTGATCAGTTTTCCATGCTTGGACAGCTTTCCCACTACAACCACACAGCAGGACTGGGTTTTCCCTTGCTGACTCGCTTTCTTTTTCTCCAGTTGCAAATCCTAACCCCCAGCCTCCCGTAGCTTTGCCTCGGAAAGACAGCTTTGCCTCTCAGTGCCAGTATGCAAAAGCTGGCCTGGCCAGTCACAACCAGGAGGCTCTTCCCTGGCTAGCCATGATCATCTTGACAGTTCTGCTTTCTCCTCACATCATCTGTCATCTCTCTCACTGCACCTCCCCTCCCTGAAAGCAGCCTCCTCCATCCACCACTTTAGGGTTGGGGGCAAGAACAACAATCAAGTCAGAGCACTTACTCCTTCCTTTCTTGTTCCTTCTCCCAATAGATAAGGCAAACAGAGCCAGGGTCAAGCCTGGATGAGACAATTAGGCTAGAGGAAAAGCTGTGAAAAGCAGCAGAACCATAAGCTGCTCATACTTCTGCTCTGAGAAAGGAACAGCTGGAGTGTTGATGTTTAGGTGTGATTTGGCTTAGAAAAGACTGCCAGTAAGATTTAAGGAAAAGATCCACACAGTCACAGGTCTGCACATCACTCTCCAAGCATCCATCATGGAGATAATAGCTGTACAAACACAGTCTGGACTGGCCACTCGCTTTTTTGTGAATATCTTGGGATCCAGTTTGACAGCGCTACCAACAAATGTCACTCCTGATCTTGGGATTGCCAGTTAGTTTAGATCTGTTTCCTTCTGGCCTAGTTCTGATGATGAGTTTTTTTACAGACATAAAAGACTTCCACTGATGTGGTTCTTCACAGCACCAACAATTAATTTGTTGTGCACTGCACTAAAATAATTCATACATAGTGCTTACAGCTTCAAATAATTTAATTTTAACAGGTTCCATAATAAATGCCAGTCAGAACTGTTGCCCTGAGCAGAAGAGTCCTACTCATACTCCTGTATGCTATGCAGTAAAATAGAGTATCTGCTGGAGGACAGCATGGTTAAATGCAGTTTATAACAATTAAATAGAAAATAAGAGAGCACTTTTGGGCTAAAGAGCATCTACTCATGTTTTCTCACTATGTTATTGTTTCCAACATAGGCAAAATGTCATCATGCCCCATCTGCCACCATCTTCTTTCCATGCTGAACTTGCTGCTCACTTGGGTAACTGTTCTCTGACAGGCAACTTTGTTTTCATGGGTAACATCAGAAATGGGACATACTGGAACCATTTTTAGCATCTAAAGAAGAGATTTTTGGGCAACACACACAGAAGAAAGAACTCTTAAAATATTTTAAGCTGCTCAAAGGGAGTAAAGCTAATAAAAGAAAAGGTCTTTTCAGGAATCCATTTTTCCATGGGACTTTCTTCTCGTGTCTTGGACAGGTGTACCCTTTGCTGGGTAAAAAACTAGATGGCCAAGCCCCAAGAGTGGAGGTGAATGGAGTTCCACCCAGCTGGTGGCCAGTCACAAATGGAGTTCACCAAGCTCTGTACTGGGACCAGTTCTGTTAAGTATCTTTATCAATGATCTGGATGAGGGGATCAAGTGCAGCCTTACTTTGCAGAAGACACCAAGTTCCGTGGGAGTGTTGATCTGCTGGAGGGCAGGAAGGATCTGCAGGGGAATCTGGACAGGGTGGATTGATGGGCTGAGGCCAATGGTATGAGGTTCAACAAGGCCAAGTTTCAGGTCCTGCATCTGGATCACAACAACCCCATTCATCACTGCAGGCTGGGGCAAGAGTGACTGGAAAGCAGCCCAGAGGAAAAGGATGTGGGTGTGCTGGTCAACAGCAGCTCAACATGAGCCAGCATGTGCCCAGGTGGCCAAAAAGGTCAGTGGCATCCTGGCCTCCATCAGCAACAGTGTGGCCAGCAGGACAGGGCAGTGATTGTCCCCCTGGCCTCAACACTGTTGAGGCCACAACTCGAGTCCTGTGTTCAGGTCTGGGCCACTCACTACAAGAAAGACATTGAGGTGCTGGAGCACGTCCACAGAACTGAGCTCATGAAGGGTCTGGAGAGTTAAGTCTTAGGAGAAGCAGCTGAGGGAGCTGGGGAAGAGAAAAAACCTGTAGAAGAGGAAGCTCAGGTGAGACCTTATCCCTCTCTACTACTACCTGAAAGTAGATTTGGCCTAGGGGAGGATTGGCCTCTTCTCTCAAGTAACAATTCATAGGATGAGAGGACAGTCTCAAGCTGTGCCAGGGGATGTTCAGGTTGGGTATTAGGAAAAATTTCTTTACAGAAAGGGTTGCCAAGCACTGGAACAGGCTGCCCACAAAGTGGTTGAGTCACCATCACTTGGAGGTATTTAAAAAATGTGTAGATGTAGCACTTAGTGGTAGGTTAATGGTTGGACTTGAAGATTGTAGATATCTTTTCCAACCCAAATGATTCTATGAAAATAACCGACAAAACAAAAAAGTCAAATTGAAAACTCTTCTTTCTTCATCACATATGAACAACCTTCTATATGATCAGCTCTACTCAGCTGGAAGTTCAGCACAACAGTCCTGCCTTCAGTGGTTCATTGGAGCCACTCCTCTCTGGAACAAAGTTTACAGTAAAACTTACTGTTTCTATGGACAATGAAGGCTGGACAGAAACAGAAGGTTACATGAGAGCCTAACCTTCACAGGTTTGAAGAAATTCAGAAGGGAGGGGAAATGTAAAACCACTATACACTTTCTTCTATCACCTTCCATCCAAGAGTATGTTCAGTCAAGTATTCAAATATTTTGAATTAGTCTTTCATTTTGGTATTTTAAGTGAAAGCATAAACCTTTCTCTACTGGAAACATTTAGAGGAACTGGATCCTGTCTTGAAAAGTTGTATTGGAGCACACATAAACCACAGACAGGCAAAACCAGCTAAAACATTTATTGCTACAAGTCTATTTTTCCTCATTACTAACTCTAAAAAACCACTAAACAGGGGAATCCATAAAGTATAGCCCAAGCAGTGCTGCATACTGGCATGATGTACAGAACAAGCTGGTTCAAGGTGGTTTCAGCACACAAAGTTATGAGACAACAATCCCAAAGGCAGAACTTCTTGGTTATAGACAATCCAATCCACCAAAAAGAATAAAAAGAGGTATTTCTTTGAATTTCAACTGAAATTTTACAAGAATCCCTAAAATCCAATGCTCTTGTTTTAGCTTCACATTCAACGTAAACCACAGTATTTTGTGGCTTTTCTAGCACACTTGGATAAAACTAGATAAACTACTACTACATTGTTTAATACTTAGGATTTAGCATTCTGGATTCCAACTTCACCTCAGGCAGCTTCTGACTTGACACCCTTCAGTAATTCTCATTCTGCTTGCCTCTCAGTTTTGCCATCAGTAAAATGGAGATAGCATGCATTCCACAGTGCGGTAGAGTGATGTGAAGGCTGACTGATTTATCAGTAGTTGTGAGATGCTTAGGAATACTCTGATGAAATGTGCCACATGTATGCACAATCTATTATTAACCTGACAGCATTTTAGCTCTTTTATTTTCCTGCCTTGCACACAATTCAAGTGCAGGATGCCTGAAGCACATTTGAATGGATGTCATGTGGCATTTTGATTATAGCAGGTACTACAATTTAATTCTGAAATTCACAACTTTAACATCACATTTATGCAGGATTTTTGCAATTAATTTTCCTTCTTCACTCAATTTTAAAAGAAGAACATTTGATTGGTCTTGGTTTCAGTTCAGTATCAGATCATTAAAATTATTAAAGGCAAACACAGGCAAGGAAAGAATCTCATAGAAGAATGTGCTCTTTGGGCCAAATCTTCAGAGGTCAAAAAGGACAGAAATAAATACAATATGAAGGTAAAATGATCAAAACTACTATTTTGAATTCCAGATCAGTCACAAGGCTTCCAGGTGCCTGAATCACTTTTCAAAATGGGACTTAAAAGTAACTTTTAACTGACAAGATCAACAAATCTAAGTAGATTTGTGTTTAGTTCTTAGTTAAGGACATCTTTCATCAGATGAATGAAAGCTTTGCTTGAATAAAGAGCACTTGGTCTATGAAGTTAATTTTCAGTTGAGTACTATTTATGGGACCAGATGTGCAAGAAAACATTTTATACAATGCTCCTTACATTTGATATTTTTACTACAGAACAGCTCATTGATGACACAGTATCTGCAAGTTAAAATAATTCTCATGCCCACATTGCAGCAGAGCTGTGCAGAAGGAGAAAACAGCTGGGCAACTTAGTTTCTAAGGATAGAAACTAAGGAAGATGTAACCTACATTTTGTTTAACTCCCAAATCTGAAAAGGGGCTTAAATTGTTTTAGTCAGCTTTCCAAAAACAACATTTTGTCAATTAACTAGGAGGAAAATTAAGCAATTTCAGCTGTGGAAGAAAACTAGTGGAGACTGTTACAAATGCCCCAAAATAGCATGATACAGATTCATAGATTTTTAAGACCAGAGGGAGCACTAAATAGACCTACAATAGCGGTGACCTCCACTGTAAGTGGTAGCAAGGCTATAATTAAACACCACTGACAAATGAGTTCTGAAATCACAGCCAATTGTTCTCCCGGGATAGAGGATCTGTTACTTAGTACTTCAGTTTAGCTATCTTTTGCCTCGGGCAAACTGGGAGTCACCACACTGGCAGCAGCAATGACAGGGAAAACATCCCAGAGCTCAAGAATGACTGTGATGCCACACTGGTGCAGATCCCAAGTGATTTTCATAAGCAGAGCCTTGCTTATCCAGCCCAAATTTCAGCTTGGGCTGGCTGCATATCAAAGAGCATTTCTTGCACAGAGAGGTATTTGTTATGCTCTTCTTTGGGAATGCCTGCTGCCCAGTCCTTAGGTCCAGCTACATTGTAAACTATTCAGGTTCAATCCAACATGCTAAAAAGCTAAAAACCAAACTGCTGACAATCTCAGCCTCTCAAATCAGCAGCTGTGGTTCTTTGTTAATATACTCAGCCTTGCTGCCTTCACTGTCACTGTTGAGAGACTGCACTGTTCAGTGATACATATTAGAAGTCAAATGAGAAGGAGCCCGCTCAGGTGCTATCCACTCATAATTATTCCTCGAGCCTTTTTTTTAGTGGAGCTCTTGACAGACAGCAGTACCTATGGAGCTGTCACTTCCAACAAACTGAAAGGATAACAGTGCTTCACACCACTCTTCTCTCCTGGGAGGCTTCAAAGGGCACCATTCTGGTCACTGCTGTATTTGTGCTCCAGGCTCCACTTGCTGTCTGGAAGCTGGAAATCTGTTCTCCTCTCTGGTTAAGTTTAACCTAAGCCTAGGTCTCCTTTTGCCTGCTCTTCTGAACCTAACAGTTCCCACAGGAGCATGGTAGGGTTCAATCCATGGGTTTTCATTAGTTCCATTTGGTCACTGTGGGAGTACATGCCGTTTCCTTAAAACATTTAAACATTTTTGTGATATATTGCAGTTCATCAGTAGTAGGTCCATATTTGGGCTAATCATGTCAGTAAATTTGAAAATAAGCTACACTGTTATGTGTAATAGATATAGAGTACTTTTTTTTAAAAAATCAGGATTCAGAAATTCTACAAATTAAAAATACATTGCTTTTTTCTTCAGATTGTCATCCAAATCAGTTGGAGCTTTTTTCTAAATATTTTGATCTGAATTAAACCACCACTTTTCACAAGGAAAACATTTCCAGTCTGTCTGATTCTGACGTGTCTTAGCTGGTCAAAACGTAACTTCACCTGTCTTTCATTCAAACATGCCACATGATAGGGGAGGCAAACACCAGACTGCCTTAAAGATACATTTCTGTGTTAGATGCAAAGTAGAGATAATGTGTATCAGCATATAGGCCTCCTGTCTGTTCAAAACCAGCAGGCTCTGGAATTTGTTGTAGATGTGTTCATTGCTGCAGTTGAGACACTATTGAGAATTTCAGAGTAAGTAATGAAGGAAAAGAAAATTTAGGAGGAGGCAGCCAGCAAGCTAAATTACAAATTGATCACTGGAGCCCTAATTTTTTTTTCAGTGAAGAAAAAAATGTCAGATCTCCAACAACACAGTGCCCACTAGAGGAACTCTGAAGAAAGAGGATTTTGCTATTTTCTGCAGCATCCAATGTTTACCCAAAAGGTCTTCTACACAATAATAAGCTTCTAGTCATAATAATATCATCATATTCCAAGCTCTGGGATCACACAGCTACCAGTACCTAATCTGCCAAATTTTCAGCTAGATATGCCTTTATGAGTTTTGCCCCATCACTAATATAAACCCACCTCCAGCTCTGGTTCTCCTGAGGGACATAGCAATGCTACTGCTTCTCAATGGCAATATATCAATCCATAATCTTTTATGTTCACTGATCTCCTGTTATTTTCCTTAAAGTCAAAGCTATGTGAATTATAAGGACCTACACAGATCTCCCATTACACCAGAGGTCTGGTAGGCATCACACAGGGTAGCTCCTCTGCACAGCCCCCCTGCCTCCTACCACACCAAGTCCCAGAGCAGGTCTCAGAGAAGCCACAGAGAAAAAGGCAAAAGACAGAAGCGAAAATACAGAAATTCTGGTTTACTTTATCAGCTTTTCCTTTTAGGTAGTCCTAGACAAGAAATTTAATCTCCTTTCCTCTTCACAAATTTCACCTTTTTCTTTTTTCCTTTATTTTTTTAATCAGCAATTTATTAAGGAATGATTCCACACACTTTTTCCACATTTTAAAAAAGTCTTTGGGGAATACAAACAATTTCAACCACATACAGAAAGAAGCTTAAGGAATTCAGCTGCAAACACAAATGAACTATGAAATTTGCAGATCACAACACTAGCCACTCTCTTCACAGTTAGCCATTCCTCAACTCTTGTTCCTGACCAGCCTCAGTGGAGAAACGTGCCTTTAGTTCCAAGGATTTCTCCTACATTACCTTAAGGAGAAAGGTACTGAGAGGCTCTCCAGCTCTGAAAGCCAGACTGGCAAGACGGACGCAGCAGGAATAACCAGAAAATCAAACACATGCCTGTGGAGACACACCAGAGGTTTGGAAAACTCAGACAATGCCATTTTTCTCAAGTACTAAGGCAACAAACCAGAAAGAAATTAAAATCCACCCAAGAGACTACAGAGGCCACGAAAGGCTTCTGAATAAACACAGTAACCAAGCAAACTATGGAGCCTGACAGTACTATTAACAGATGGAAGCCTGGTTTTAACCCACAGCTCAAATTCCTACATCTACCAAGGAACTGCTTCTTTATTTTCTGATAAGGTCTCTCGCCAGATAGTCAAGAGCCAAACCCAGTCCATTATATTCACTCAGATTACTTAACTGGTCAAATTCCATGAGTAAGAGGAGGAAGATCAAACCTCAGAGCAAAATCCTGAGAGTCAAGTATACCTTTCCTCCTTGCCCTACATTGCAAACTGCAGACAAATACACCTGCTTTATCTAATAAGCAGTTAGAGCTTTGATGAGAGTTAACAGGAGAAGCAAGATTTTTATGCACCCTTTCAGTGCCTTAGAACCACAAAACACTTGCCAGCTTTGTGCTAATTAAACACTCAGAAACAATCCAGTGGGTTTTTTTGCTATTCCTGCTTTTTATGCACAGAGGAACAGAAGAAGTGCAAACTATGCCATTCTGCTTGGGTAGCCTTTTATGCTCTCTGCTTCCCCTGACAGCACAAGGTCAAGGCGAGTCTTGAGTATGGAGGGTGAAAGGGGCAGGCTGAAATCAGCAGCCACAGCAGGGAGAGCACCAATGCAGACAGGTAGGCAGAGGTGGGCCACAGTACAAGGAAAAGCATCTGATCAGCATCTGAGGTTCACAGCAGAGGACATTTGGGGGAGGTCAGTGGAGCACATGGGTCAGACACACAAAAAAAAAAAAAAAGTCAAAAGCTCTCTTTCTCCTACTGCTTGTATCAGCACCCTGCAGTGCAGCATCTGCTCCATGTCACCAACAGGGAAGAGGCTACACTGCTGCTCAGGCTCAGTCTTTACCAGCACAACTGCAGCCTGGCCTGGGAAGGGTCTGCCTACTCACAGTGTGACACTGCACAGAGTAGCAGGAAACTGGGAGATTTCTGTTGAAAAGAAAGATGAGGAGCACTCCTCAAAGATAGCCACTTAATCAAAGAAAACCACCTTAATTTCTAGCTGCATGTTGTAGCTAAAAAACTGACAATCAAACCACATCGTTCTACTGCGTGTTCATGCATTATCATCATTCACTTGTCACACTAACATATTTATATGTCCCTACCACTGTCACACAGAAGCATATGGGATTCTTAACACCTGGAGTATAGGAAGCCCCACTGGCTACATATTTCAGATATAGAAACTGAGACATAGGGGGTAACCAGGTACATATCCTCTGCGAAGAAAGGTCAATTGATTCAGTCTTGAGTCCTTTAGTCTGCCAGCATATCACTCCAGGGACGCAGAAAGACTGTGGCAGAAATGGAAATCAGCCTCTTAGGTGCTAACACTCTTATGACCAGACCATTCAAGTTCTGCTGCCCTGCTCCACTTTCTTTATACGTTATACCTTGGTCTCTTTTCAGAATAATGAGGTGAACAAATGTACATGCAGGCAGGGCCTGGAGAGCTGACACAGCACAACTGGCAAAGGTGTCAGTAGCACAGAATGTGAATCCAATGTACTCAGGTCTCAGCCCCATTTCAGAGCAAACACATTCAAATACAAATGAGTTCTGCTTCAAGTAGATTCTGACACCCACAGTCCTTCCTACCCCCCACATCTACTTCTCTCAGCCCTTGGGCTGTTTTGCACTCAGTTGTCAGCTCCTGGACGTTTACAGATGGAAGAAGGGAACTGCTTTGCTCTGCGGGGTGGGTTTACAATGGCAGTGAATCTGTCTGCAATGAAGGATTGTGGGAGAGACACACACATACACCAGAAGTCACACTGCTGTCTCTGGACAGCAATAACATGGCAGTTGCCTTGCTTTCTATAGGGAGACAAAAAAGCTTTTCTGTCCATCAAGTTCAAAGTTGGTCAGCAAAGAAACACAGAGGTAAAGTGAAATTAGAAGTTAGCCAAGGACAGGTGGCCGTTCTACCATTTCATCACATGGATTTCCACCTTCTCCTGCACCAGGGAGCACTCAGGGCTGATGCTGACGTGCAGAGGCTCATCTTCTTTGAGCAGTGACAGAGTTCACTGGCCAGACGTGCTCCTCCTCTGATTCTCTCCATGGAGCTTTGTGGCACCATTTCCAGCGTCCTCAAGGTATCTGGGAGGATTACTGCCCTCCATTTTTCACCAAAACATAACAAAAATTACCTTGTGGCAAATGCCCTGCACACCTCCGTTCCAGAATAAGGATGAAAGCAACAGCTACAGCATGTGTGGTCTTGCTTGGGGCTATATTTACTGCTGACTGACCTCCATGACAAGCTGCCTAGCTCAGCAGAAGCCTGTACAGTAATAATAAATCAACTCTTCCCCCCTCTTTTATTTTTTTATGGCAAAACCAAAGGAAAATAAACCCTTCTTCAGAAATCAAGCTGGAAATCCCTAAGTTGGAAAGAGAAATTTCTAACTTTACTCACTTTCACATAACTATTACAAGTTACTTTAATTTGGATCTTTATTTAGTAATGCCCAAAAATTCCAGTTTAGATCCAGGCTGTGCATACTTTGGGGCAGAGCAGGAGCCAGCAGGTTGGTCTATGGGCTCACAGAGAATGCTGGTATCCAAACTCCATCTAGATTTAGTCCTCCAGACTAAATGGTCATCACATTCTCTTTGCAAGAGCTATGAACTCTTCTTTTATTCTATCAGGCAGGTAAAACCAATATGGAGCAGCTACTGTAAACAGTCTATATGAGCTATGGTTTACTCTTCTATAATATTTTATAAAAGAACATTTTAATCCTGAGGCTTTTTTCCCCCTGAGTTCCATCTTCTCTGGGCCCACAAATTATTGTCACTCTTCACCAGTTGCACCTTACACCAAATAGCAATCTCCTTTGTACCCAACCACCACCTGCTTCACTTTATCAAAGATGTCCAAGCTCTGCCTGAGGGGTTTAACATCTCTTTTGCCCAAGGTCTGCAGCTGACCTGCAATCCAGCAGAAAAGGATTGTAGCCCCACAGTCATCTATAATACAAGAGAGGGAAACTACAAGAATATAGCTGTCAGCATGTATTTCAGCCAGACTATTTGAATCAATGGCAATCACCATACAGGGTCCTGCAATCTCCCTGCAGCTCCCCTGCTTTTAAAGCAGGGGAGTCTACAAAACACATACAGCTAGCTCTGGAGTTGCTTAGTCCACACTTAGTGAGGGGGGTCCTTGGCATCCTCTGTGAAATGGTATGTAGGATCTAAATTCAAATCCTGTGGCTCCTGCTCAGTTTTAATATTTATCATTAGGAATAACAAATAGTGCTTAAACTCCACCTTGAAGTTTCAAAGCACTTCATAAACATTAATACCTGAAAACATCATCTTTCTCTGGTGCTCATGTGGTGATGCATTAAAAAAACTGCAACCAGACTGGAAAAAAATATTACAATTTTAAATACAACCAAAGGAACTTAAACCAGGAAGAATGTGCAAACAAAAGAGATGGGGAAAAGTGAATTGCTGCAAAATGAAGTCATGGGCAGAGTTCTTACCAGCTTTCTGCTCAGTGGCCAATGCTGTGATATAAGAAGTGACATAAAACAGCAGATTTGCCCCTTGCAATATTTACTCCACAGACCTCGGAGATGATCAATTCTAGAGTTTTGCACTGGTGAGTGAAGATCTGGGCCCATCCAAAGCGTGTGCCAGAACTGCCTGCTATCCTCTACAACAGCAGAGCACAAGACCAAATGTAGTCTGCAACTGTTTATTGCTGGTGAATTCAACAACCAATTTATATTCATCTATCAAGGAATATGCAAGTGGAAGCAAATATTATGGTCATGTTCATTTGTTTCTGATTACAAAATGCATGTAAATGTACATGCAAATTAAGTGCATCAGTCTCGTGGCAAAGTGCCAAACTCTCCCTTAGTGTTAAGAAGGTTGGGGTGGCTGGCAGGGAGATACAGTGACTGCAAGTGAGGCTGGGCAGTGCCTTCAGATGCAGCAAAGGCTGGGCTGCTCCAAAGGACCAGGGAGAGGATAAATCCCGCAGTAACTTGTCACTTTAAACGAAGCTGAGGGGCTATAGAAAAATCTGTTCCCGATGCAGTTAGAAGTGTGATAATTACAGAGCAATGGGCTCCTCTGTCATTCACCAGGCAGCATCCCCAGGAAATCTTGCTCTGTAATCAAGGGAAGAGCTGCAATCAAGCCCGTATTCAGCCTTCGTTTAGAAACAGCCCCTGCAGGCAACACAAAGGCTTCAGCATGGTGCTTTGTGAAGTTGGTGATCAACGTCTTGGTTCTGCAACTACAAGCAGAGTTAATGCATTTCGAAGCACATCTTCTGTTCACCTTTCCTCAGAAAGTCCAGAAGGAGTCCTGGAAGAAGGGTGAGGGTTTAGGCCAAAATACACTTGTACAAACAGCGTTGCATTCACACTGTCCACATTTGTGAGCTCACTCTCTACACAGCAGTGGCAGAGAAAGAGAAAATTTCTTGCAGACTGACAGTGTGGTCCTGAATAAGCAGATACAAACAACCTCATCTGGCTTCTGCAGCAACTCAGCTTGCAAAATTTGCATGGGGAAGGTTTTCTTCAGTTTTTCCCCCAGAAATATGAACGTATCTGTGATGACCAAACTCTACAGGAACCTCATTCTCTTGGCAGCAGCCTGATTCCACAGAGACTGATGAGGTTTATTAGAGGGGAAGATGTCTCTGAGTTCAGCTTTGGTGTCTAATGCCACCATTGCCCAGAAACATACAAACTAATAGCTACTTAAATCAGCCGTCCTTTGTACCCTACTGAGCTGTCAGATTCAGTGAACTAGCTTACTCCAACTGCAATAAAAATAGTCTCACATTTTATTCAAAACAGCCAAACTTTCCAAAGTGCATACATTTCCAGTCCCACTGTACAAACTCAAACACAGAAACTGTACCTGCTCAGCTACCATCTGGGCACGTGACTGCCATGATGTACACAATCCTACTAACTCTGGGTGCACATTCAGTGCCAAATTTTTTTTTGCACATTGGGGGCACATTCTGGACAGGATTCATAGTTTCATCTCAGTATGGAATGGTTGTTCTCTGCTGACATTCATCACAACTGGAACTGCACTTGGGAGTTACAGTAGCCTATAATAATGTAAATGGAGCTTCATTCCATCACAGTACAGAATCAGCAGGTTCCACACTCTATTTACTTCTTCTATCTCTGGCCACAAAATAAATGAATTTGCTATGGTTTTACCATCTGCAGACATAGGTATCAGTCAGTAGCCAATTAATGACCTGGACACTGTCAAGAGAACTCATTATTAAAAAGGTACATATTACATTTAGCTGTTCAAACAGAACTTGTTATTGATTGGATCCCATCAGTTCTCAGTAAAAGAGCCAACTCTGGTGATGAAATGAAAATATGCACATAGACTACAGACTAGTAAATACTGTAATGGAGTGAAAGTTCCCCCCCTAAAAAGGAAGTTGTTGATATCCAGTCGAGAGACCAATCTTTCAAAAGTGAGACTGGGAATAAAATAACCATGTTACTTCTGCATATATCCAGAGGCATGATAAAGATACAAAAAAAAAAAGGGAGCAGTTCTGACAACAAACATCTCAATCTCTTGGGGATAAAAAAGCAAACAAAGAAAATACAAGTTGTTTAATGGCCAATCAATCCACAGGCAGGAAGAGCCTGTAACCAGTTCTGCCATTCCTGCCACATCCTACTGTTTATCAGTGGAGATTCTGCCACACTTGCAGAATTGAAAGAAAACATCTTACGCTTTTCAAAGCCAGACAAAAAGGTAGCTATACTTAATTTGGTTCCGGGATTTTTTTCTTGCCACTTCTCTTTGTCTGCTTGTTTCCACTTACTAAACAGCCTTTTCTTTTGGTTTTCCCATTCATCTGCACAGACACTGTAACAATTTTTTCAATGACAGCATTTAACACACAGAAATCACCATTGCTGCAGCATAAAGGAGGCAGAAAACAAGGCTGATAATAAAATTCTAACATAAACCAAATATACACCATTTAGTAATATATGAAAAAAGAAGAAGAACCAAACAAGGTAATGACTGTAGAAATCTCTACATTTGATCCACTGGAAATGTTCTCTGCACAGCATCTTCTCTGAGAGTGAAAAGACCCCAGCTAACAGTGAGTTAAAAGTGTTTGCTTAAGAAGGCACATTGTGACAAACTTCTTTGCTCACCCTTAACAGCAGGTTGGGCTGGAAACTGATGAATCACTATAGGAAACAAACAGCAATGGTGACTCACGGCTTCAAACAGTAACAATAGCACTGCTTTATCCATGGTGTCTACAACAAAAATAACCCTGGATTCATTAGAAGATGTATTTCAGATTGTTCCACCCACCCAGGAAATGCAGAAAGTCCACCCCGAGTCCTGGTTAGAGCTCTCACAATTGACCCACAGGTACGTGGAATTCCTGCCCAATTACAGTACCTTCTCAAGTGGTTCACTGAAAACCATACACTGAGCAGCTCCCCGAGGAGCCTGGATCCATTTGCCCAGCAGCAGACAGAGCCTTATAGCTTTATGTTTCAGGGTCCATATGCCCATGTGGCTCTTGCAATATTCTGTCAACATAGCTGGCATTTAGACCTGAGGTGTATTCCGTGAGCGTATGAGCATCAGGCTAGTGGCCCAGCTCCTGAACTGCCTGGTCACACCCAGAAGTCTGTCCAGCCCCACATAACTCATGGCTTAATAGTTTTGGCTCACTAATGTTTGGACTAATCCGGTCGGAGCAAATAGCCGGGAAGAATTCTTGTGTTCAACAGGCTCACACCTCCTGTCTAATGCTTATGTACTGTTACTGTATTATTTGGATATAAAGCCAAATTTTCTGTTATTATTAAAATCACCTTAAAATGACTGCACATATGGATGCTATATTTATTTTCCAAACCTTCCCTTCCTATAAAAACATATTTGCTTCTCCATCTAAATGGAGACTGTAAACATAGAGCTGTAGGGCTTTTTACTTAGATATCAAGAGTACAAGGACTGTTTTCACCACTTCTCACATTGTACAGACTAAACTTTGGTTAATCTAGTTTCATTGCCAAAAGAAGTGAACAAATGGTAGTCATGAAAATATATTACTGCAAATATTTCCATTTTGACAAAATTTCAGGTTGGGTTTTTTTTTTTCCTTGAGATTGGACACTTCTTGTCCAGGTTTCATCTTTGGTTCAAGCTCAAACTGTGGTCTTTAAAGCCAAATGTCATAAATAATGTTGTGATGGGATTCTCAAATTCACACAGGGATTTTCAGTTGACTTAAGTCTCCTGCACATACAGAGTTAATTACCATCACATCGCTAAAGACCAAAGGAAAAATCGGAAATACACTTCACCATGTGGTTTGCATGACTTAAAACTCTCAAACTCAAATTAAAAAAGAGAGTACCAAACAATGCAGAAACATTCAAATCCCTCTTCCCTTTGCAACACTAAGTAAGATAAATTTAAAAAGCAATTTAGGCAATTTAATCAAGAATGCTAAAAAAAATCAAGGTGCCATTCAGTGATGAGTATGCAAGCAATTGAAGGGAAGCATGGGGCTTCCACAGGCTAGCAACAGCTAACATCAAATAAGTATACAATGTCCTGTTAATCAGTTATGTTAGCAATATATATATATGGCTCCTGTTTGCTGACACTTCAGTTTTCAGGGACTACTGGAAAAAGACAGCCACTGCTTTTACCAACACTAACCTAAGGTACTTCTTAGTTTTATTTACCAATTTATGTTCTCTACCCTTATTAATAAGTTGCTGATTAAATGAATGATGGTGATGATGATGATAATGATGATGAAAATCTCTCCATGCACAGCATCCTTTCAGAAAGACACTTGTTGCTGTTGCTCACACTCTCTATCTACTCCCATTTCATTACTTCTATTTAGAAAAAGAATGGTGGAACTTGAATTCCTTTGACAACCATGAGCAAGAATAAGAACTGTGTCATAGCCCTGCTAAACAGCAAATTAACTCTTTGGATTGTGTAAAGGTCAGTGAGAAGCAGGGAAGTATTCTCTTACCTTCAGAACACAGCTTGCCAGCATATCCAGTGGCTGAGCAGTCACAGTGTGGCTCACCATCCAGAAGGAAGCAAGTGCCACCATTTTCACAGGGGTTTTCTGAGCAAAGTCCTTCCATTTCCAGTCGGACCCCTTGACTGCCCAGGAGCTGCGGCTCAGAATTGCCGTATTTCAGATCCAGGATAAATCCTTGAAATGGAGGCTCACTCAGAACACCATCAAGAGTCAAGGCAGCAGGACGAATGTCCAGTGGGACTCCACCAATAAAAAGGTCACTGACGATATTCATATACTGGCGTTGCGGACGCACCTCACCCGGCTTGGCTTCACCATCCAGCACTAGCACCGTCCGAAGGTGATTGCGGCTGACCATCAGGAAGTGCCAGCTGCTGTCGTTTACCTGCTTGTCTGTGGTAACTGTCGTCTCCGCACAGTCCACACTGAACTGCAGCTGGATGCGCCCATCAACCAGGGACAGACAGAGGAAGTCACAGACACCACCATCATCAAAATAGAGAAGCAGCCCAGCAGAGACATTGGTCTTGAACTGGAAGCTGAGTTCGCTCCTAGTGCTGGCATCCCAGCGGAGGTAGCGGGCCCACTGGTTGGGGATGCCCATGAACTCCAGACCCAAACAGAGACCCAGCAAGGAGCCCAGCAGCAAACTCACCTTCAAGGTGAAGTAGATAGAATGCAGAGTGAAGCCCATTGTTTCAAGAATCTGCTCTTCCCTAGGAGAAAAAAAGAAGCCACACTACTGGGAGGAGAACCCCAGCAGTCAACACCAAATGTTAAATCCAAAAGGAAGAGAAGGAGAGCAGAGAGAGTGACAAAGAGCAGGAGAGTAAGTGGAAAGTGAGATTGCAAGTGCACGTGACCAAGAGGAAGTGTTTCCTCCCAAGGAAAGATCTCAATTATCCTTTAGGAACCAGAGGCTTTTATCTCACAAGTACAGGGTACATGAAGTGACTTCTCCAGATGGTGTACTTCTCTGAAGGGCAAAATAACCTACAGTGATTTGTTTTGGTAGAACACAAAGGTGACACTGGTGTTCCAGGAGGAAGGAAAGGGAGAGCCAAAGCCCAAGCCTAAAATTCTTGTTTTCTAGAAGTGATGATGATATTGACGGAGATGACAGTGAGATAGAAGAGAGAGTGAATTCATAAAGCACGTGAACTTCAAGAGTGCAAAAATAAAGTCAATCTTCATGATGCACTGGTGGATATCCAGCCCATAATTCACTGCTTGGCACTCACGGAGCTTGCAGGACCTGTGGGATCAAGACAAAAAAAGAAAGGGAAAAGTTAATCTTACTACTCACCATATCTTTACTATCAAGCTTACTAATATCTTGTCCAATAACTCATTTACATTTCTTGATACTCTGGACACTTCTTCATGCTTGCAATTGGCTGTACAGGTCTCAAAAGCAGGAAGGACATCTATGTCCTCAAAACTAAGAGGCCAAAATAGAGAACTCACCAAGTCATCTGCACACATAACAACGATGAGCAATACAAAAATACACCGAATTATTTAACACCTTTGATGGATGCAATCTCATTGACTTTACCAAGAAATGGTGCTGGAGCTTTCCCAGTAACAATTACCTCTCCATGAAAATGCTTAGGGCAAAGACCAGAGTTCCTCAGAGTTTAAAAACTGGTAAGGGCAAGAGATGCCATTATCCAAACTTTCTATTCTATTGCTTACATTATGCTTCCTAGCACACCAGGGAAGGATTAGAGAAGACAACCCTGTCAGCCTGTCACACAATAGCTGCTTTTACTTTGCATGTCTTGCATACTTCAGAGACTCTACCACAGACCTCTGCAACCTGGAAACGTGTTATGCAAATTATTTATGGCAACCTGCAGCTTAGATGGTAGTAAACTTGTAGCTTAGATGCTAAGAACTGTCTTAGCACTTAACCACTTACCCTGGTCTAGTGGTTTGGCAAAAAGGCCAAATTCACCCCTAATTAAGAGCAAAGAGTTCTAACTGCCTTCAGTAAGTTACATCTGTTAACACTGGGATTCAACTCACTTCTGCATACTTGCAGGTGGGTGACTGTATGCCTGGTGTAGGAGGATGTTTTAAGTGACAAGTAAAGGCAGCACAAAGCTAGGCTCATTCTTTGAAAATTCTACCCAAGAAGAAAGTAAGTTTTCTATTAACACAGGTGTTTGTTCACAAAGATGGGCTGGACACAGAACAGCTCTGGGAATGGCAAACATTAGCATTGATACAAAGCAGGAAAGGAGGTGATGAGAATGAAGGCCTTCAACCTCACAGAAGCCAGCATGAACACAGCTTCCACAAACTGGAACACAACTATTGTGAGGCAGTGTTTGCTTGGGAAAAGTGTTTTGTGCTGTGGACCATGAGTGTTGTTCACAGCAGATGCCTTTCAACCCTGCAGTCCATCTTGCTCTGAAGGCAAAGGCACACAGACACTGCAGAAGTGAGCAGTGCTGGAAAGTTTCTGTTTGGTAGGGACAGAGGTTGAGCTGAAGGAGAATCACTAGGAAAGGGAGGGGAGAGTTCACACAGTCACATCCTCACCTGCCTCAGGGACTTGCAGAAGCCATAAGTCTCCAGAGCTGCCAGTCTGACAAATTTAGCCAGCACAAAAAACAAGTCACTTAGAAAACAAAAGGGATCAATTAAAAGAAAACCCGCAAGTTGGAGAGAAATGTGAGCTTTCAGTGCCCAGTGGAAACCAGGCCTGTTCCCTGCAGCTGCCTGAGTGGAGCATGTTAGCTAAACTGCTATAAACACAAATAAAATCAAGTCCAAACCAGAGGGAAGATAATTCCTTTTAATTGTTAACAGCTTGGCTGAGGAAAATGGAAGGTGGAAAAAGGAGGTGTTAGGAGAGGTGTAAAATGAACAGAGAATTAAAACAGAATCCAATTCCTCAATTTGTCTTCCCAATAATCACAATAGTGGCTAAGTTCATGGGGGTTTTGGGGGGTTCTGAAAAATGAATTGGGAAAAAAATTATGTGGTTCTTTTCCATTTACCTTTCTTTTCTGTGCTCCCTACTGGATCCACTAAAATGGCCCATGATTTATGGAGAAGAATAGAGTGAGAGAAAGGTAAGAGAGGAAGTGATGACCCAAGCCTGAAATTACTGATGAGATGGAAATAGGAACATCATAATGTGTGTAAATTAGCCAGTGATGTGCTTCCAGCAGCTCACAGCTTCCTGGACCATTTACTACCACCATGGCAAAATTCACTACTCCATCAGACAGCTCTGTGCTCAGCCTGAGCTGAGAAGAGCGACAAGCCCAGCATGGCAGCAGCTGTCCACAGAGACCCCAATGCAGCAGGGCTCTCACCCCAGCTTTTAATTCTCCTGGGCAGGGCAGATTGCACCACCTGCATCAAAAGCAGCCCTCAGTCTTATACTCTTCTCTCCCTGTTTTAGAAGACTTTGATAAGCAGTGAAAGGTGCTGTAAATCACAGCAGCAGGTGTGAACACTATAGATAACCACAGATGAGATGCCTATGTCCACACACAGTTCAAACTCCTTTCTGAAAAGCTATCAATCTCTCCCAATCCCAGGATGCTGAAACCCTGTTTTACACAGACAGATCCCAGCCTCCGTGGGTCACTTCAATCCTTGGGATATTTCAAAGGTACAATAATGGGAGTAGGCTACCTCTGTGGTGCAAATTTCTGTAATGATACAAGTTCATTAGGGCAGGACAAAAGGCATAGTCAAAAAGGGAAACTAGACAGAAATGGTTAAACAAGAACAGTGGTTTTGACTGAGGGAAGCCGAGGCAATTCTTTGTTTTGATTGAGAGAAGCCAAAGTAATCTCTTTCTAGCTGTTTTGAAAGAAGACAGTGCCAGCTCTGTTTCAGAAGAGGAAGACAATGCAAAAACCATGAAATATAGGTGTCATTTCTGGGTGCTTCATTGCCTTTTAGACACTGGAGCTCAGATTTTGGGAAGGCTGCCCACACCCAGCCACTAGCAGGCTAGGGCCATCTGTGACTCCCCCAGAGCTCTGTCAGCGCACATCAGCCCTGACTCACGGCGCTTCCCCTTACGCCAGTTTCACGTCTCACACAGTTCAGTCTGTGAGAGCAAATCTTACCACCGTAGCAGGGTCTTCAAGAAGTGCTCAGAGGACCCAGTGTCCTCTATAGCAGGAGGCAGGATCTGAACCCCAACCTTGAGAGAGTAAATCCTGACACACCAATTCTGTGCCTCACCCATTCCCACAATGATTCTCCAAGACGCACTGAGAATGAATAATTTTCTGCTCTTACCATTTTATTTTTAGCATAAATACTACCCTAGCAGCCTCATACAGCACACTGCTACCATAGCAATACATTACAGTTTGGGACAAAAGCTACAGAATCCCGGAGTATTGTCTTACATATTTTATCTCTGAGAAATCTCAGTCATGGCATGACTACATCTTGCATAAAAAGGGACTTCGTGATGGACAGCAGCAAGCAAGTTATCTCCACTGCACTTCCAACAGCTTGTTCCACCTCCCTGGCCCACCTGAGAGCTGGCACAGCGAGGAACCTGCACACTGAACAGACGGCTCAGCATCTCACACACCAAACCCACTGTAGGGAACACACCCACTTGCACTATTGAAACGTCCCACTCACAGGGCTGACAGAGCTGCACAAGTTCCCCAGCCAGGGAAGGGACACAGCCCTGCCACAGTGCCAAAGGCGAGTGCTGCCTAACCACCGCACACTTTCCCAAACTTGACAGCAGTCTATTAATGCCAGGTCAGAGCCATCTGCTCAGCAGCCCACGGAGGGGGTCTGGCCCTTGCTTTGAAGTGGCTCTCAACCACTTATCAGCTGTATGTGGAGAGTGAGTGACATTATCTAATTGCCAACTAATTTCCATAATTACTGACTGGCACACTCTGTATGCTGGGTTAATATCTTTGCAAACGTCTTGAAACACACCTGCTTAGGAAAGGGGGTGAGAAGCTGTTGCTCTGCAGTTTATTTACCCAACTGCACAGAAAGGTTGCAGGAGATGGGTTTGTCAAACCCTGTCCTCCCTCCTCCACTACCTCCCTCTCTGGCTGCTAATTGCTTGGGAATGGACTTACTTGTATTTGAAAGTGTCATTATCAGCAGAAAGAAGAACAGAGTTAGATTAATTCAAAAACAGGCTGGCTTCCCTTGCAAACCTTGCTGCCTCAGCAGCCCAGTGCAAGCCTGTGTAAGTGTTGTTATTCCACTTCAGGATGCTGGACAAAATCCCACTGACACACTGATGGGAAAAGTTTACAGTCCATCAGTCTGACATCCTCTTCTGCAACCAGAACTATTCACTATGCCACAGTTTGTGGGGAAGGAAAAATACATTGGTCACCTAAGATCCATGTATAATACCCCATGTGAACTCACTTTTGTCCTTTCCTTCACCCTAAAACAAGCAAAATCCAATTGTTTTCTTTATTCCCCAAGCCCTAATGAAGCAGCAGAGTCTTAGGAAGGAGTAAACAAGATCCTAATTTGGCTCTGCATCCATGTGTCTTCCCTCAACTGGCACAAAGCATAGCAATCAAATCATTGCAGCTCTATGACATATGCTGCTCAAAACGATACAGTAACATTTACTCTCAATAATTGATGTTAAAAGTCAAGCTTGCTAGCAGAGAGAAATGGGGAATTCATAGTATTTATTCACTCATCCAGTTTTGACCAACAGGCTCCTTTTGGCTAAGGCTTTGAAATCTTTCTGCCTGATCTATCCCCAGCTGAATTGTAGCAAAAGACAAAGGGTCAAAGCATTAAAAAAAAAAAATAATAACCCTTCCAATAAAAAATGCAGATGTGAAAAATGTGAGTTGCTACGGTGGAACACAGAAATCGTCCCATCACACAACATCCTCAGCAAGGATGCATGGAGGGATGTTTACAGAGAACTGAGAGGGGACATGGAGGGTTTGAAATTCATGACACTAGAGAAAACTGCAGGGGCTAATTTAGTTTTTAATTCCTCTAGCATCATTTGCATCTCAGTAATAAATCTGGACACTGCCTCATACCCTTGCTGGGATGGAGAGGACTCTGTGGCAGTGCCAGGGAAACTGAGCTGAAAGAACTAGGATGAAGACAGGATGGAGAGCTTCTATCTTCACTCAATTCTATGATTCTTTTACCAAGGGAGATTTCAGTGGCACTACACAGCTCAGAGGGGTCACAGGTAAGGCAAGATGGGCTCTTCTTAGTGAAGAGGCTGGAAGTGAGGTCAAAAATGGGGGCTTTGCTTTGCATAGAGCTGCTGAAGTTGGCAGAACTTCATGGGATGCAGCATTTACATTACTGGCTGGCTGGCTGTAAGGAGAGAAGCAATGATGTTTCAGGCTTTATCTTTGACATAGAGGTATGTGCATATGAAGACCAGCATCTTAAAATTAGGGACTGAGGGTGACATGGAGCACCTGTTGACCTCTTCTGCATGGTTCCCAGGGATATAGTATTCACACCAGTTTCTCACATCACTGCAAAACCACATGTGCCTTTGCCCCACTCCAAGCCCAAGCAGAAGACGTATTGTTCCATGTTCTTTGGTTCTTCGCACTACTGATATATCTTGCAGGCTTAATTTTTCCATTCTTGAAAACTGATATGGAGTTACTTAATTCTTACCTAAATTCAGCATTGAGCTCCCTAGGAGACAGTTGCAAATAAACCGTATCAAGAAAAAAGCAAGAAAACGGGGTATGGGGCTGCAATTCAAGAGTGTCCTCTTAAAGTAAGAAAAAAGTAGACTATAAAGCTAAATTAATTTGTCTTTGCTTCCCTGTAGTGGATTAGTATATACACATGCACATGCATTCACCATCAATTGTAACCTGTAGATAGGTGGTTGGTTGGTTTCCTGGTACCTGGGCATGTGATTTGCAGTCACTTAAAGCCCACTGCCCTTCTCCCCATTCCAAGTTCTTCCATGGGGAAGGCAAGAATGACTGCTTATGATAAGGCTAACCTGGGAGCTCACCTCCAGAAACAGTGTAATACCCAAACTAGGCACCTATGCATGGGAGAGCCGAACTCACCTGCACTAGCAAGACATACAGCTGAAATGCCACCAGCAGCCTCAGAAGGGATATGGGCAAACTAGTGAAGTGCTCAGTTCAATAAACAGCATGAGCCCAGGGCAGCACAGCCTCACTTCAGACTTATCAGGCTGGAAAGTCATTTGATTGCTGAAAGAGTTACCATTTTATCATAACCACCCTTCACATTTTTACCTCCTGGGCCTATTTAAACAAACTGAATTCGGAACCAGAGCTCTACAAATCTATCCTGGAAAAAGAAGGGTTAAAAAAAGCCAAAAGGGACATTGTGACTCCCTTCTTAAACACTCTCCCCACCCCACAGAAGAGGCCATCTAGTCCATGAGAGTGACCTTTAACTAGCCTACCTAGCCCTGGCTCAGCATGAATGCAATTTACAGACCATTTCAGCTCTCCAGCTTTCTTAACACAAAGAAGAAAAATCAAAACCCAAGCACAATGGAAAAGAAAGAAAGAGAGAGGGAAAATAACCCTGCAGAGCAATCATGTCTGGGGTTGCTCTGATGGCTTTCTGTTCCCTTCCAGGACACAGAAATGACTCCCAGTGTGTTAATTACTCCCATTACCACAAACTCTCCACTAACAAGGAGTAGCTAAAAGGAAGCATTGGCAGCAGCTGAGCAGTTATTGCCCTGTACTGCCACGCAGGAGAAACCAGACTCCCCCATCTCTGAGCTGGCACTAAGCAGGAGAGTGATTTCTGCAAAACTCAACAGCCTTCATTGTAATTCCCATGGCAGCTGCACTGGGAACACTGGCCTTGCCTCAATTCCGCCATCGTTAAAAGAGAACAAAGAATACCTGCTTTTCTAAAGACTTTGAAGCTCAACAGTTGGAGAGCTCTGAATCATTATCATTTATTTTACTCCTTCTGTAGATGGTCTGTATCCATCCCCCAAGTCCTCTCCTTTCTGCCATCAAAAAGTTTGGACAGATCTGTAGCACTGTTCATTCTACCAGATCCTAATACACCAAATGCAGTCAGTAGCTACACACATCTCAGCAGGAAATGTTAGCGGGGAATTTGGTCGTATCACAATGCTGGCATTATTGATAAAGGCAATACTTCTTCCAGAAGTATAGAGTATTTCCATTTTCTTTTAATACATGCATACATAGTATTTCCATTTTCTTTTTTTAAAAAACAAGTCTTTTGAAAATATGCTTATTGTTACCAAAAACCAAAGTTTGAGCACGTCACTAATGCCTGAAAATAAGGCTGCTTCCGAGATTTTCCTACGACTGACAGTGCAGAATGGGCTTACTTTTCCCTCAAAATGTACTTGATACTATAGACACAGGCCAGCATTAGACACTCCTCAAAGGGGAGACACAGCTGGAGTGTGGGGGCCACTCCTGACTTTGAAGCAAGAGGAAAAAAAGTCACTGGTCCACTGCTTTCTCAGTAACCCGATTTTAGAAAAAGGTACAAAGCATAAAATCAACAACAAAATAAAACAAATGGCCAGCATACTAAGTAATACCACCTTGCTCCTCCTAGGTGCCTGTCTACCCATCTGCCTCTTCTTTGAATATGCATTTTAAGTTCTACAGGAGCAAGAACATTTTCTTTTCTGACAGAATCTAGCAAAACATAATCAAGAGCAGAGTTATAAGGCACTACACATGTACACATTAATAATTGTGATTTTATGTACTTGAGCTAGCACTAAAATGCCTTTATATTCCAGCTAATGTATAACACTTTCTTAAAAAAAAAAAAAAGTAAAAAGAAAAGCTTAAAAGGACTATCAGAATGACTATAATAACAAAATTTTAACTCACTTTTTCTTTCACTTACAGATCATAGTCAATTCACGCTTTCTTTAACATATTTTATACTCCTGGACCTATTTCCAGTAAGTCAGAGCAGTCTGCATGTTTTTAAATGTCGTGATAGTATATTATAAAGACAGGAGGCAGAGGCAATCAAATTTGTTACTGTACTAAAAACATAGTTTGTATAAAGGGGGACACTGCACCTGGCCAGATTTCCCTGTCATTAATATGGCCAGTAATTAATTTAGGTCATTCCCGTAGTCTGCTGGCCCATGGGAAAATAAGCACCATCCACTTAAAAAGGAAATAAAGGGCCCACAGACATCTTGAAATCTACAGTGGATTTTCCCACTATGTAACACGTTAGCACTCTCTATCAGGGAACTCAGTTCTCTGAAGTTTTATTGCAACTTAGGAATCTCATGCAAAAATTTATACTCAGCTTCCCACAAAGCAAACACAAACACCTAAACGTAGCAAACAGAAGTGAGCAGCTGCCCAGAGTGCAGACAATGCTCTCAGCTCCTAAGCTCTTTACACAGGCGAGGTTCCATCTACGGACCAAATCCCTTTCAGGGAACCCAGTTAAACACTAAAACTGAAGTGTGGGTGATCCATATTCACCCAGCTTTCACAGTGACTGATGCTGACCAACATAGGGAGCTGACACTGGCACCCTGGTAAGCACTCCAGAAGTCTCAGCCATCTCAGTGAGATTAAGTCTCTGCCTTCTGAACCACACTCCTCTCTTACCACTAGCTCCAGAAACACGTTGCTTTTCGTGGGTGTATACATAACAGCAGGCTGGGAATCCCCTGCCATGGGAAATCAATGCATTCTTCCAGCTATCTGTTGTTTTCATCCTCTGATACACAAATTCCTTGCCAAAATTCATTCCACCCCATCCCTCTCCCCACTTCTACCTCAGGGTAATTGGGTGAACATGATGAGAAGCTGTGCACAGATAGGCTTCTCAGTTCTTGCATGCTGGGGAAATGGAAGTGAAAATCTTTGCCAAGACAGACTGGTTGCAAAAATCTTTTAAGTGTCACTGTCTTGGCTGGAAAAGGGTAGCACTTTAAATGGCTGAGGATATTGAAAACTATCCAGATCATCACGGAAATTACTTGTAATTTTGCATGATAGGGGTCAGTTTCTAAACTGACCAGCAATCATGGGACAGGTAAGAAATCCACTAAACACACTCTACTTGCAAGGAGTCATTTCAGCCTGGCCTGTGCCTGCAGCACTACATGGGGATCTGTCAGTGTGCACCAAGCAATCCTCCACCTAACCCAGACTGCCTGCGGGCAAGGCTGGAATAACAAACCTGTCACTCTGCCACAGCAGTGCCCTCACAGCTAAGGACTAAAACAGCATTGTAAAGGCTACCCAGGCTCCAGAGCCCTAGGGACCCTCAAAGCAGAAATACAATGCTTTTGGCACAATGCTTTTTCCTTTTGAAAGGAATGCTGTTGAACAGGTAATCTTAGGCTAAGGTCTCCTATGGGCCCAGACAGTGGGACAAGTTACACACAAAACAGGGTTCTCATTTTTGTTTTTTAATTCATTTACACCTTCCTGGACTGTATTTCTGTGCTTCACACTGTTCTGCCCTACAGGTTTTCTCTCTAGTTGTCTTTTCCTCAGAAACTTCCTGCTCTGAAATGTAGAACCAAATATTAAGATGTGCAAAACAAAAGGGTTTCTGCAAAATTCAAGTATAAAGGATTCATCTGCCTGTTTCAGTGGAACCACCTAATGACGAGGAAATTACATTTCCTGGAGTAAGCAACACACAAGACGCCAAAAAGGCAGGGGATGCGTGCATGCAGCAAAGCACAAGAGGAATCATCATACACACAGAGTGACATTAGCTGAAACAAGAAGTCCAGAGGCTGGACAGTCCTGGGCTTTCAATATTACTTGGGCATGACTGCAAAAAGGTGGAAGAGCACAGCTGCATTTTATTTTAAAATTAACTTGGATGAAAACACTAGGAAATACTGTAACAGAGAATAACCCTTCAACACCTGAGAAGCAGATTAGGGGCTCTGCTCAGCACTCTTCTATTTCCTCTCTATATTAAAGCCCCAAACGCAGGAGTGTGCCAGGGCCATAGACCCAGGAAGCAAAGCCTGTCAGCCAGCTCAATACCCCAAGTGAGTTCAGGGAAAGAAAAAGCTAACTAGCAGCACTATGGAAATTAATGCCTTTAGAAATTAGTTCAGATTTTCTAATGGAGCATTTTAACACCACTGGAGAAGATATGTCTCTTTATTTAGTCATTACTTGCTACATATTGATAAATCAATCACACTTGGTAGATTTAGAAAGACTTGAAATATATACATATATATATATATATATTCTCCTGCAAATGTTCCTTTAAAAGTCAGATGGTATTTTAAAGAGCTTCCAGCCTTGGGACTCACAGTGCAGTGCCCTGGAAGACAATTGACATTCTGAGTGACTGGGCTGCGAATTCAAAATCCCAACTCAACCTGCTCAAGCCAGGATTCAAACTCACATACTTTAAAAATAGGAAAGAAAAAAAAAACTACAAAGAAAAAAAGAGAGCAAGGAAAATACTTGAATTCCTGCAACTCCCCAGACCAGAATCTCTGAGGTTACAGATGCAATAGTGGCTCTGGGAATATTGCTATATGGTATTCCATAGCTGCATGGGACGTATTTTCTGCTTTGCCATACTAAATATGAATCTCTGTATGGTTAGCAATACAGCTGACAAAGGATAATTGTTTGTTATGAAAGCCACTAGTGAAAATGAAAATAACATTTATTATATTAAGGTGCTTTAATTGTATTTTCAATTTTTAATTAAAAAATGAAACATTCTAATTTACCTGGCTTTGGCTATAGTAACTTCCAGTCATTATTTGCAGTTTATTTTTATTTCTTCTGGGAAAAAAGTATAGAATAGGGAAGGAGTATAGAAGTGGGAAAACTGAGACTGCTATATAAATAGCTTCATTCCTAGCAACTGCATAACTTTTCATTTCAAATCAATTTTAAATGTATTACCCTCTCAACAAAAAAAAAAAATCTGAACATTCTGAATAATACATCCTTTCTGCTAACATTGTTTTCACAGTCTGAAAAGCCATTATTTTGACAAAAACATTATGAGCAGTTCTTGCTAACAGCACCCACTTTTTCCCTTTCATACCAAGCCCTGCACTCAGCTCAGCACGAGTCAGGGAACTTCTGCATAGCTCTAGAGATCATGATGAGGCAGTGATGGGTCTTGCTCCTTTTTGGCCCAAATTTTCACCTCCTTGTTCCACATATAGCTTTTGCTAGCTGGCGGCAAACTGGAAGCCAGTGAGAGAAATTCTGCAAGATTAGCCCCAGTTTCTAAATTAAACACCACAAACCCTCACAATGATTTTTCTGCTGTCCACTGGTAAGGCAAGCAAGGAAAGAAAAAACAGTACAACTCCTCTCTACACCTAAGGAGACACTCTGCCTAGGATGTAGCTAAAACGTGTGTAGAAAAAAAATTCACTAGTGAGAGCACTCATTCTGGGGTAGACTGAGCACTCCAGTCTCCCACCCTACACCTGTCAAGAGTACAAAAATAAGTCTGGGAGAAATGGGGAAAAGCTTTTCTAATCAACACTTATATGGAAGATACCTGAAGTGCTTGTAATAACCTGGCAGAACTTCTGCTTCCAAATTATGTTGAGTAACTGAGATTTAGAAGTAACTAATGAAAATGATTACTTGATACCACGGGCAACAGATGGTTCCTGCAACCTGCCAGTTGCCAGATTCTAGGCGAAACCTCTCCCCCATGTAACTTCATCACATATTAATTTAACTCATTTTATCTATAGTACCTCGTTTTTGGCTGCCAATATTTTGCTGCTCAGTAGTAAGATTCATGCAATGAACTTCATGTTCTTAGCAGTCAGAGTACATGCAAGAGTCAAAATAAGGGGGCTCATGACCTGTTTGGCCTTAGGCAAAATGCTCTTTCAGGGGATATAGCTAGGACTACAGCAGCCACATTGTAAAGTTTAATTAGACATTGTGAAGTGCTCAAACCACTCAAAATGAAAGCTAACAGAAGAGCAATCCATCTTCTTTTATGGCATTAACAGTCTGCTCTCAAATTAAGCAAGGGAAGACGCATCTATGAAACACAGCATATTTTCCTCCATTATTCCTGATGTCTCAGTCCCAAAGAGGCACAGGTTTACTCAGCAGGCAAGGGAAAACGACAGGGCAATGATGGGGGAGTGGGGAAGCCTTATCTGCCTCAACTCCTGACCTACCTGCAGCTGCCCTCTCACTCCCCCTGCACCAGACAGCTTTGGCAGAGCAGAACAGCTCAGTCACAGAGAGCTGACATGGTCTGCACCTCCCTGGGGGCTGCCTTGCCCAGCCATACGGAAACTCCCTCCTGTGATACAACACAGGAAACTGGGGCACTCACCTTCCCCATTTAAATACAAACCAAATGAATCTGTACAATGGCTGCTCTTGTGTTTTAAATGGGAATCATGGCCCACAGTTTATGTACTGCTCAGTCGGGAGAACTGCAACTCCTCTTTTCCCCCCAAAATTCCCTAAGGGAGAGCTCATCTCTGGGGTTCCAGAAACAGTCAACCATCTGGGGAAAAAATGGATACATTTAACTCCATTTTTGACCAGTGGTCATCTAAACTATCTGAAAGTCTCAGAGGAAGAGAAAGACATAAATCCAGGCAGGCTGCTGATATGCAGCATTGCTCAGCGCTAAAGATCAGCTAAGTACAACTATTTCAACTTGCTTCCTCCACTTTTCTGGGGCTTTTAAAAGTCAAAAATTAAGCAAGATAAAAAGACATTCATCTAACAGAAGAAAGTCCCTCTATGCATTTAATTAAGATCTAAATAAAGGGAGAAATCTACAAAGTCTGTTTTGAAAAAATATGAGGCTTTAGATTCACTTAATTATGAACATCGTTTTAAAAAGTTGTATTTTAAAAAGTTTAAAACCTGCTTTCAAAGCAGCTGGTTTTCAAATATGTGCAATGTACACTACAGCAAAAAGTAAAAGTGTCTCCACAGTTTACAGGAAAGGGAAGACATACATCACTGTAAGCTGCTTTTACAGAATCCCTGATGTAGGATTTCCTACAGAATTAAATGAAAAGGGAAGAGGATATGGAAAACCCATGAGTCCATGGGTCTTCCGATTACCTCAGAAATACAGGCTAGAAGTAGTCACCTGTTAAAAAATACATGTCAATAAAGGTGTACAGTTACTCTGCAGCACTGAGCCAGTCTGTTGTCTTGGACTACAGCTCACTCTTGGCTTTCTGTCAGATGTCTCCCAAGAGAATCCTTTACAGCTTCACTATAGCAAACACTGCTTGTCCAGGGCAACAGAATTAGAGGCATTCAAAGTATATCTCCTAAAATATCTATTCCCAATAGCGTTTTCTGACTAGTGGGAGAGATTAAGATTGCAACTGTACCATCTACACCTGCCATTCTACTACACAACTAGTTGATTTTAAGCCACAGGACTGCAGGCTGTTTCATGATGATGAAAATAAAGTCTGAGGTAACAATACCACAGAGGCAGGAATGCTTGATTGAGCAGAGGAGGAAGGGAATGGTAGCGTTCAGTAGAATATTTGCTATTTAGGTACATAATGACAATAAAGTCAGAGCAAATTATTTAAGCAGCACTGCTGGGGAAAAAAAATAAAGGGACACCCCACTGATTCAGTTGATTTCACAGACTTCAAGAACAAACTTCCCTTAATTTTCACACACATAATAGCTAAGAATCCCACAGGGACATCCTCCTCTTTAGACATTCATCCCCAACAGACTCTGGAACACTAGGCTGCGAAAATTCTGCTGTTGAAGTCAGCTGGTCTTTTTCCTAAGACCAGCTAGACACTGGTCTAGCCACTCATCCAGTGCACATCCTCATTCAGTACTTTCACAATCAAAACACAAGACCCTGTACATTGCAATCAGCCTGTCTGTATTGCAGTAACTTCGCATTAAAGGTACTAGTGTGTGCTTCTTCATTTCCTCCTCACCAGAATCTTCCTTCAGTGCTTTCTCCTACTGCCAGACTGGAAGTCTGCCTCCTGCTCAGTCACTTTACATCCTGCTTCTCAACACCTAAAGACACATTCATACAGTTTTAGCCAAGCCATCCATCTCCTCTCCACTTCAGTCTTGGCTATAACACAAAACTGGAGGCCACATGCCCCTTCTCCAGATCACTGTGGCTTTTACAGCGCTCCCTGCCCTAGCCCTCTGCTCATAAGCTGAGGAGTCCCAGCCCCTCCATGTCTCCTCACATAGATACCACTTGGAGTCTGGTGAATGTTTCCCATACTAGGTGGGATCACCAGAACTGTATGAAGCCAAGAAGCTGTATCATACTGAGTTGAAATATCGATGGGGTTTATAGTGCAAAAAGAAAGCAAATTAATTTAAAAATAGGGGATGTTAAAAAAAGAAAAAAAAAAAAAAAAAAAAAAAACCAAAGTACCCCAGCATACCACTGAGTTTACTCTGAAGTCCCTACTAACCTGGATTCTCCTCTGGTTCTTTTATAGCTTACATCTTGGAGGTGTTCAAGTGCATAACACTAAAAAATGTGATTAGAATTGATCCAGTGAGTCTCCCATCCTGCCCCAAGAGAACAATTACACTGTACTATAAGGACAAAATTAAAGCACTTGATTTTGGACCAGAGAAAGTGGAAAGTGAAAAGCCATGCTCCCATCCTTGTACTAAACCTCCCAGCCACAAAATATTTATCCATACTTACTGGATAATAACTGTTTGAGTACACATTTTCCACAGTTATCAAAACATTCACCAACCTATTCAAGGTAATCATGTGAGGGTTTGGGGTTGAGGATTTTTTTTCAATTTTCGGGTAAGAGATTAAGTGAATAGAAGATTTTTCTTTGACCACAAGCTTTCTTAAACTTGCCAAAGGGGAATGGAACTACATTCCAGTAGTGAAAGAGATTTTTAGAAAAAATCCAAAGTGGGATATAAAAAATTACAGTAGATTTGGGTATGTCAAAGCTGCAGCCTCTGTCAGAGAGCAGGAATGGGGAAGGAATGTCAAGAATAGAATAACACAAGGCCTAGAGTCTCCTGTAAAGGAAGCATTTTTACTGATCATGTTTTAAACATTTATTATTTCAGTGACTACAATATCCCCATTTCATGCTCCCGGGTTCGTGCTTTTCCATTATCAAAATCTGGCCAAAATACCAATGGCTCAGAAAGTAAATTAGTTGATTCCCTTTTTTAAGAGCTGTGTTTGACTTTAATTACATTGATACTTGCTTGGGAAATCAGACCACTCTCAAGAGGGTAAAAAGGGGTAAAAGGAAGGAGAAAAAACAGACAGGGAGAGAAAGAAATAGAATAAGAATAGACAATGGTGAGTCAGATTAATCAAATTAAAAGTTTCTAACCTCCTATCTCTGAAATTTCAGCCAATGCCCCTACTTAGGAATATGGGGGAATGAGTTTTTAAATTATTTGTTAAGTTTTCTTTTATCAGTCATCTATTCAGAAAATTCTGACATCTTCAAGCAGACATGGTTATCAATCATTAGAAAGTGCTTTTATCTGGAGCTCCTCATAAGAAACTGAGGACTTTCCAAGATGAGCTGAATGCAGATGGATGGTACTTCAAGGAGAAGGAAGCAGCAAACATGTGAGAAAACTGTTTACCTTTCTCTCCATGCGGGTTAGTACTTAAGACTGAAAAAAACAAAGTACTGTACTCACAGTGAACAATCAGGGAAGATTCTGCAGAAGTGGGTAAGAAGTAGTTAAAACACAGATTGCTCCATGGAAAATGCTTTTGCTTTTTTTCTCTTACTCCTTTCATCTTTTATGACTGAATTTCTCAGTGACACAACACCATGTTGTTTGTTCAAGCTGTGTCCACAAGTGCCAAAATACTTATTCCTAGGTGGCTATTTCACAGCTGCTGATCAGCACTCAGCAGCATGGTCAAACCTTCATTTCTCATTCCTTTCTCACTCTCCTGCACTCCCATCTTCCTCTCCTTCCAGCCTTTCTTTCCTCCACTCTTACCCCTTCTCATTCCATTTTAATCAAGGTTCTTTCCTAATTAAAACAAACAAATACGTGGAAGCAATTAACATCTTGAAGGAAGCAGATGGTGGAATAGTGCCATTTCGTTATTGCATTAAGCCTTAACTTGCTATCTCTTCAAACTTTGTGCACTTTAATTAAGCGCTGTTACAGGCAAGTTCAATGGGCTCTAGAGTAGAGTTTATCCAATTAGCTCCTGAAAAGCTGATGGTGCATGGTGGCAGGCTGAGCATGCTGTGCAGTATGCAGCTGGGAAGGGCAACTCCAGAGCCAGAAGGGACTAAGAACTTCCTTTACACATGCAGCAGGCAGGAAAGTGATTGAGAGAGAACCAAATGTTGGTGATGGGGCAGAAATGTAACCTAGCCCTGCCCTGCCATGTTCAGGTGGAAGTTTTCCAGTGCCCATGTCAAAGGACTCAATGACCATGAATTCTATGTGCACACATTTTAAGGGGCCATGGTGACTTTCAGTGTCTATGCCACCTTCCCAAAGACAGGGAAGGGGTGAAGACGATCTCAAGCACTTGTCAGAAAAATTTTCTATAGCTTTCAGGTCTATTTATTGCCCTCTGATCTTCAGAATTAGCACCACTCCAGTCTTTGGCTTCCGTTAGAGCCCCAGATGCAATGGACTGAGGAGGAAGTGGCAGTTAAAGATCTTGAATTACCTAGAAAAATACACTCAGAAACAGAAGGATTCTTTTTTGCCCTTGCATTTCTGTTTGTAGTCAGCTCGGCATTGCTGAACAGAGACTTTTGCAGCTCAAGTAAGGAGTGAAGAGCAGTTGTGTCATCCAGGTTCATTCTCTCACTGTGCTCCACAGACACATGCCAGAAATGCGGACAGTCAAAAGATGCAGTGACCCAATCTACCTCCAGCCTACCACATTCTGGCAGATGATACATTTCTATTCAACAGTGGAGAATAGTGTCTCTAAAACCTACTTGCAAATATTTAAGGAAAAACAGCCAGTGTAACTCAGATGGAAATAGCCCTATAGATCCCAAGCTCTCTGCACGGAAGTGTCTCAATTCTCTATGCCCATATAAGGAAAAACATACTACATCTATTTTATAGCTAGAATACAAGACAGACAATTTTTGTGATTCCAGTGTCATATGAGGACCATGTGGAGGAAATACTTTCCTGTGTCTGTCAACCACAAAGATCACCTTTTTTGTATAACCAAGGTTGGAATATGACTTAAGGAGGATTCGCGAATTACAGCGACAAAAACCATCCCTGGAGGTCATCTAGTTTGAGAACTTCTCTGTATTAATTTCTGCTTCAAGCAGGGCAAAAAAAAATCCACTCCTGTCCTAAAGATTTCTATTAATGGAGAGTTCGTAACAACTCCTAGAACATTTTTTCGGGGCCTAATTATCTTAGTTGTCAAAAACAGGCACCTTATTTCTAGTCCAAATTAATCTATTTCAGCTCCTAACCACCTGTTCATGTTATATACCTTTATCTGCTCAAATGGAAAACCCTCTAGTGTAAAAGGCTCTCTTCTTAGGACAAAAGGCAATATGCAACATTTGCTGAGGGGCAGGACTCATATCATAGTGTCCTGGCACCTCTTCATTCATCAAAGTTTCAAACTCAAACAAGGAAATCATCATAATATCAAGAAATGCAATCGAAGCATGCTATAAATAATGACTTTTTCCTTGCAGACCCTTTCTTTTACAATTGTGTCATATACAGTGCAAATGGATTTACTGAGTATTTAATCATGCAAAATTCAAATATTATGAACATCCAGTTTCCATCATAACCATGATGTAGCCCCAAGAACAGATGTAAGATTTTGTGTTTTCCTGTGGATTTTACCTTAATTGTGGCTTGAACACATCACATGGGAAAGAGAGTTTATTAGCATTATGGAAACAGAAATTCTCAATTTCCAAACTTTAGGTACTTAAACTGTTATATTATCACACTATAAGGTGGTATGCAAACACAATAGGGCTATAGAATAAAGAACGACAGAATCCTTTAGGTTGGAAAAGGGCTCCAAGATCACCAAGTTGAAGCATTGACTCAGCACTGCTAAGTCCACAACTAAACCATGTCCCTAAGTGCCACATCTACATCTCTTATAAATACCTCCAGGGATGGTGACTCAACCACTTCCCTGAACAGCCTGTTCCAATGCTTGACAACCCCTTCTGTAAAGGATTTCTTTCTAATATCCAATCTAAACTTCCCCTGGGGCAACTTGAGGCCATTTCTTCTCATCCTCTCACTTGTTACTGAAGAGAAGAGGCTGACCCCCACCTTGCTACATTCTCCTTCCCAATAGTTGTAGAGAGTGATAGGGTCTTGCCTGAGCCTCTTCTTCTCCAGGCTAAACATCCCCAGCTCCCTCAGCTGCTCGTCCTAAAACCTGTGTTCCAGACCCTTCACTAGTCCTGCTGCTCTTCTCTGGACACGCTCCAGCACCTCAATGTCTTTCCTGTTGCAAGTCACCCAAAACTGGACACAGCACTTGAGGTGTGGTCTCATTAGAGCCAAGTACAGGGGGATGATCACTGCCCTAGTCTTGCTATCCACACTATTGCTGATACAGGCCAGGATGCCATTTGCCTTCTTGGCCACCTGTGCACATCCTGGCTCATGTTCTACCAGCACCCCCAGGTCCTTTTCTGCCAAGTAGCTTTCCAATCACTCTTCCCCCAGCCTGTAGGGCTGTGTGGGGTTATTGTGAACCCAAGAGACCTGACACTTGGCCTTGCTGAACCTCATGCCATTGGCCTCAGCCCATCAATCCAGCCTGCCCAGATCCCACTGTAGACCCTTCCTGCCATCCATGAAATTAACATTCCTGCCCAACTTGTTGTCATCTGCAAACTTACTGAGGGTGCACTCAATCCCCTCATGCAGATCATCAATAAAGATGCTAAACAGAACCATTACTCCAGAACAGATGGTAAACAGATGGTAAAGATGGTAAACAGAACTGGGCCCAGTACTGAGGCCTGGGGAACCTCACTAGTGACTGGCCACAAGCTGGATTCACCACCATTCACCAGCATGCTGTGGGCCTGGCTATCCAGTGCTTTTACTCAATGAAGAATACACCCATCCAAGCCATCACCAGCCAGTTTCTCCAGGAGACTGCTGTAGGAAACACTGTCAAAGACTTTACTGAAGTCTAGGCAGACAACATCCACAGCCTTCCCCTCATCCATGAAGCACATCACTTTGTCACAGAAGGAGATCAGGTTGATAAAGATTTCCTAGATCCCTGCTCGCTGTGCCTGATCCCCTGGTTGTCCTGCACATGCCACATGATGACACTCAAGATGATCTGCTTCCCTGGCACCAAGGTCAGGCTGACAGGACTATAATTTCCCTGGATCCTCCTTCTGGCCCTCCTTGTACGTGGGCATCATGATTGCCAATCTCCAGTCAACTGGAACTTCCCCAGTTATCCAAGACTGCTTATAAATGATGGAAAGCAGCTAGATAAGCACTTCAGCCAGCTCCTTCAGTGCCTTTGGGCAGATCAATCCAGCCCCATAGACTTGTATATGTCTAAGTGGTGCAGCAGGTCACCAATTTTCCCCTTAGATTATGAGAATTTCCATAATACTCATTCTCACAATATTCATTCTTAATAATCAACAAAATATTTAAATAGTTTGATATGTATATGTCATCTCACACTACAAGTGCATTTATATGCAACCATTTCATTTTATCCTTATTTAAAGCATGCTTAGGTTCATATGTGAAGTATGACATATAACTATACCATGTTCTCAGAAAGTAGATATGTTGAGATCCACATGCTACCACGAAAAGTGTTATCTTCAACTACATTAAAGAAGGACCTATTTTGCACCATTTGTATTGTCTATCTGGTTATTTGACCTCATAAATCAATTTGGCCATGCAATTACGTTAAGTAGATGCTTAACATAGATGCACTAATAGGAAGCAGCAGGTATGCTGGCTTCAGAATTAAATTCAGAATGCTGGATTCTGAATTAAATCTGACTTGGCCAGTTTACATCTCCATCACTAGCTACAGGGATGAAGAAATTCCACCAATGCCTCTGGAGCAGAAGCTGAGTCCACGTTGCCACAAGGATCAACATCCATCATCCATGCCATGAAAAGAGAGATCCTTCATCTTTACAAACATCACATGAGCTGACACAGTTTGTGCAGACATTTAAGAAGTGCTAACAGGTGGATCTGCACACAAAGCTGGTGATGAGTTGTCTTAGAGCAGAGGTCCTAACACATCACAGTGGTTAGACCTGCTCTAAAACTGCACATACTATTCTGACCACCTCTGCTCATGAAGGAGGAAACCAAGTCTTCAGAAAGCCTGTGAGGATGAACCAGGCAACCCTGAGATTATTTCACAAGAAAAGACTAAGACAACATGGCACTTTTAGCCTAACAAGACAAAGGCAAAGAGAAATGACTACTGACTATAAATACTTTAAAGACGGGAAGAAAGAGATATTTATTTAATCTGAAGAACAATACTGACAGCAGAAGAAAGGCGCACAAACTGGCTGGAAGTACGAGTACACTGGGAATTAAAATAGCATTTCAACAACCAGCAGAGAGAAGTTCTGAAATGGCCATCCAGCCAGAAAACTGGCAGACATAAAAAAAATACTGGGGATTATTTTCTGTAGAAGATACACATCTGCATGCCATAGGGCTCAGGAGGTCCTCTGCAGTCTGTGTTCCTACCCTGATCAAGGTAAATATTGTAAAAAAAAAAAACCATGAAAAAGCACAGACTGAGTTCCAAAGAGCCAATAAATATCAGCAAGTATTTAAGACAAGGCTGAAGGATGGTGAGGGAGAGAAACTGTCCCCAGCGTACCGTTCCCAAAAATGTTTCAAGTCTCCAAAATAGTTTCACTATATGAGCATATGCTGTAGCTCATACAGCTTCCATTACACAGGCAATTGGAGTATATCATCATAATGGCCACTTCTGGCCTTAAAATTCATGGATCACAAGGCAAGGTAAAAAAGATAGAACATCAAGAGAAAACCTGAAATTCTACTCGCATTTACTCAGCACTAAGAACCTGACAGCTGATTCAGATCTCAGGTATTTTCCCAGCCAGGTGTTGCAGTCTTACCCAGCAGGCAGCTAAACGCTCCATAGCTGTTCACTCATTCCCCTCCATCATGGGAGGGGCAGATGCTCTAGTGTTAACTAGCCACATGGCTTTTGCTACATGTGTATTCCAATGTTTGAAGATCCCACCACCCATTACTGTCAGTGTAGTCTTTAACAGTCCATTTTATCATTTGATTTCCCCAGAGGCTGCTGCATGATAGGAAATGTGACAACTGAATCAATGGCATACACCTTGGCCCATGTCTCCACGAGGTTGTTTTGAAAATGAGTCCCATTGTCTGACTCAACTCTTTCTGAGGTGTCATGTCACCATAAGACTTGCTTTTCAAGACACAAAACTGTTTTGGGTGGTGGCATGTGGCATAGGATGTGTTTCCAGCCAACTGGTGGCTGTTTGCACAGTTGTAAGGACATAGTGCTTGCCTTGATGGGTTTGTGAGAGTGTCATATAATCGGTCTGCCAGACCTCCCCACATTTGTATTTTGAACTTCATTCACCACACCGCAGAGGCTTAAACAACTTGGCCTGCTTGATCACAGCACATGTTTCACCTTCATGAATAACCTGTGCCATAGTGTCCATGGTCAAGCCCACCTCTCAATCACAAGCCCACCTATATGCTGAATCTCTTCCTCAGTGACCTGGGGTATCATGGACCCACCAAGATGGAAATAATTCACCCTTGTGTTGGCAGTCCAGATCTATCTGAGCTACTTAAGTCTTAGCAGCCTGATCCATATGCCGGTTGTTCTGATATTCTTCACTGGTCTGACTCTGGGGTCACGGGCATCTACGTGACGTACTTTCACAACTAGGTTCTCTCCCCAGGCAGCAACATCCTGCCACAATCCAGCAACCCAAAGGGGTTTGTTCTGTCCTGTCAGTTGCTCTACTTCCATTGCTGTAGCCCCTCCCCATAAGGTATCCATGAATCAGTGACTACTAAAACTAATATAAACTAATAATGCTTAAAATGAGTTTGTTTCAACATGCTGTGGTCAGCTCTGTCTTTATATCAACCCTTAGTACTGCACAGGGGGCACCAAAAAGGACAGTTGTGGTTTAAAACAGCAGGCAGCTAAATACCACACAGACTTATGCTCAGTACCCCACTGATGGGATGGGGGAGAGAATCACAAAAAAGGTCAAACTTCTGGGTTGAGATAAAGACAGTTTATTAGGACAGAATAGGAAGGAAGGAAAAAATAATAATGATGACAAAAGAATATACAAAACAAGTGATGCATATGCAATTGTTCATCACCCACTGGCTGATGCCCAGACAGTCCCCAGGCAGCAGACCAACACCCTGCCAGCCAATTCCACATGGTTTTATTGTCCAGCATAACACCATCTGGTATGGAATACCTCTTTGAGTAGTTTGGGTCAGCTGTCCTGGCTGATTCCCCTCACAGCATCTTGTGTACCCCTGGCCTACTCACTAGTGGGGCAATATAAGAAGCTGCAAATTTCCTGACCTAGTGTGAGCACTGCTCAGCAACAACTAAACATCAGTGTGTTTATCAACATTACTCTCATCCTAAATTAAAAACACAGCACCATGTCAGTGGAAACAAAGACACCAAGAAACACTATCCTGACCTAGGACTCATGCAGTGGTGGAGTGTAAACTCCAAAACATCTGATCTGTATTAGGTAAGGGCCCAGGGACACCTTCACAGCACTGGTTTTTGCATTTGTCATCATTTAACATGATCTGGAGAAACACTGGTCCCTAAATAAAGAATACAAAACTAGAAGTCAAAAGTGCAAAGTAAATATAGTAAACATAGTTTAACATTAGCATTAAGGGAGAAAAAGCACTTAGCCTAAGAAAGCATTAACAGATTATGTATTTGCAGTCTTATGGACAACTTTCAAAGAATAACCATGCATAATCATGGGTATGACTTTCAGAATCCCTTCATAGGAACAGGCAAGGCACAATCCCTGCATTAATCACCCACATTTCACCTCCTGCAATTCTGGTCTAACCTACCAACTGCCCTCTGTGTGTTGGTAAGTGTTGCTGGTAAGAGAGTGCTCTGCCCAGAGCTCTCTTTGACAAGTCAGCCCCACCACTGCAGCGACAAAATACATCGAATCCCTTAAAATACAAGAACAGAGTGGTAGTTGAGCTTCCTCTAGAAAATGCCCCCAGAGAAGCGCAGTCTCTAATGTGGGCAAAGTGAGCAAAATAATCAGGATGGGCAACAGCCAGAACACATATGTGATATTAATTCAGTGCATCTTCCTTGTTGAACTCCCGGATGAAATTCAAACCTTTCTTGCCTAGAGGTAACCAAAGAGAGCGCAAGCATGTGCCGATCCTTACAGCAGAATTTACATGCACACACATCCTCTGTGTGGCTGAACACATGCCAAGTCAGTCTGAGAAGAACTCTAAGGATCTTCAGATGAGAGTATCTAAAACCTGCACAAAACAAATATTTATGGTCTATAAATATACACAGGCACATTCCTTCTCCTTCCTCCACAGAGCAGAAACTCCCACTACAAAGTGTCTTGCAACATGTCAGACATACTGACAAAGCAAGCAGATATTGTGTTTTTTCCTCTGCGACACATAGCAAGGCTATGTTCTTTATTCCTGCTCCTCTGATATTTATGCCTCCCTTTCTTCTGCATCTTATGCCTCCAGCCAGAGGCTTGTCTGCTGTCTCTTCATATTGGAAACATGCAAGCTTGTTTGGTTTAAAAGGTCAATCACAGCCTGTTTGTACTAAGTCTCTGATGCAAAAATCTCTTTGTATAAGCTAGGAAAAATACTGGAGAAGAGAGTGCTGGATGGAGGACTGTGAGGTGTGGGTAACATATCAGGGGCACAGACACAGTTAAGGCACTGTGGCATATGGAGGCAGCACCCATCAGCTGAGG
This sequence comes from Promerops cafer, assembly GCA_013398275.1. Lineage (NCBI taxonomy): Eukaryota > Metazoa > Chordata > Aves > Passeriformes > Nectariniidae > Promerops > Promerops cafer. The sequence continues at coordinate 180,283 of VZSE01013652.1, read as the reverse complement.
GGCTCAGGGGTCTATGTCCTTGGTCAATAGAAAACAATTCAATTAAATTCAGTGCATAAAAAGAAAGGCTTAAGCTGAATGAGGTTACCTTATATTCATCATAAGCTAATAGTGTTCACTAGGATGGTGACTATCTACCAACTGATGCCCCACATGTTAATCTAAAGCAATTGACTGTGTGTCACAAAATTTAACTCCTCAGAAGAGGGGCTAAACCAACACAACTTCTGTTTTACAGATGGATAAAGCTATTAAGGTTGACACTTCCATGATCAAGGGTCATGATACAGGCCAGGACATTTTAAAGATGCACTATGATTAGTTTGAGAGCTTTTTTTTTTAATGCATATAAAAAGCTCTAAAAATAAAACACAAAATTTAAAAATGTATGTCATTGATGGGTTGTCCTTTAAAGGCAACAATCATCTTTTAAAATAAACTGGACTCAGTGCATGGTGCCACTAGTTAACTCTATCCAGTGTGGCCATGCTGAACTGTGTGTCATTAACTTCTCTAAAGGTAACAGAGCAATTCCATGACCAAAACCCCTCGAAAGATAAAACAGTGAATCCTATTCTTCACCTGCTTTGCCAATGGTTATATTATATTGCTACACACTATCTATCNAAAAAAAAAAAAAAGTTGCAGTTGTTTAGTCTTTCCCTGGCTTGCCTAACTATCATTGTAGCACTATCTTCTATTGTGCCAATAGCTGATGGTACTGCTAAGGCAACTCCTCAGGCATTACCTCTTGGCCTGAATCAGATGCTGGGAGGATAAACACTGTCCTCCACCACTGGAGGAGATCCTGAAACCCAGAGCCGAGTACTAGCAGTAAAAAGGCAGCAGACTAAATCTTCCCTCATGTCACATGTCCCACAAAATGTCCATATGCCCTACTTCATGTCCATATTTCTGTGCTCTCTGTGCTGCAGGCCTTGGAATTCATTTCCTCCTTCCTTCTCCCCTCAACTGTGATAATAAAAAGTATGAAGTTCCTTTTCCATTCCCAGGTCTGCCCTCTGCCCTCTTCCAAAGCAGTTGTTTTCCACAGCATAGCCAGCCACCCTGGTTACACCAGGACCTTAAGTGAAAACCTAACCCAAGCATAAACTCTATCAACAGAAGGAGTAAAATCAGGGTTTGCTTTTAACTGGGTTTAAGAGGGACCAGCTTTTGGTACATTATTTCCACATTATTGATAGCCTTTTGTAACTCACTTAAGGACTCCACTCTGTACTGTCACTTGAGAGTTACAAGACCATCAATAACCATAGAAAATAATGCACCCTGAGAGAGGCCAGGCTCCTTCTCCAAAATATTTCTTTACCCATGTAGTCTTCAGTGAACCAAAGCACTCAGTAGCTCAGTAGTACAGGCTTCATCTGATACCCACGCACCAGTGAGGAACAGCACTCCTCTTCCATAAGTCAGCATGTTCATTCTATTAGGGAAAAAAATTCCCCAAGAAAAATACTACTGTTTCAGGTTTTTTTCTGTGTGAAAAAGTTCAAGTCCCTGTCCTGTATAATCAGAGACAGCCTTGGAGCAAACACCCACATAGCACCCTGCTGCTATTCATTAATCGCTCCAGCAGCTTGCAATGAAATCCACAGGGAAATTTTATAGCCTTTCTTTAACTCTACACATCTGTTTGAAGACACTCCAGACAGACACACACACTACCAAATCTTTGAGAACTTGGCTCCCATGGAAATGTCAGAGAGGTGCCAAACATACCTGCTCCCACAAGAGAAAAGAAGTAGAAAATCACTGACCTCCATTTCCAGCACATGGTGAAGTACTACTGTACAAACTGGCCTTGCCTGCGCCTGCAGAGAGTATTGATACACAACGGGTCTTGGGAAACTCCTGTGAGATATGTAACACTCAAGAAGAAGTGCTTTGGGAGAGAAATAATCAGCCTCTGAGAGCAAAGCAGCCAAGATGGTGCAAAGAAACAAAGTAAAGATGTTCATTACTTATCAAGACTGCAGGAAAGGCCAGAAGTCACAGTTGCAGCCAAAGACAGAGCCTCCTCAGCTACTGTTGCTCTCAGATGCACACAGCTCTAGTGTGTAGAGTCTACATTTTGTTGGGAGAAGATGGTGACTAATGTAATACAAAGAATTAGAGGAAATAATTTAGTAGTGCAATATTCAGCACTACTGAAGTCAGAAGCAATTTTTATTGGCTTCAGTAAGGCCGGAAAGTACTTTTTATCCCAGATCTTTTATTTTATATTAAAGACAGAATATTTTGTAATCAAATGCATCAACCAGTCCTGAAGATAGAATTTTGAGCTGCTCTTTTTTCCTGAAGTTTAACCTGAGCATTTCTGAAAGACGCAGACTTCCTCTGTGTTTTTTTGAGATTGGAGCACAGGACAAAGCCTCAAAGATGTCTACACCACTGCAGATGAAAACTGCCACAGAAACTCACACTTTCCTTCTCCAGAGCAGCATGCTCCTGTTCTGGTTCAGATCAAGCCTCTGCATCCTGTTTCAGAAACTCAGATTGTAGATAAAGACATAAAACCTGGTTAACTCTATTAACTTTACAACATCATGTCATGAAATGTCATCTCAGTTTCCAAGGCTGTCAGTTTATGCCACAGCCCTTCTGGTCTGGGTTCCTCTTGCTCTTTCCATTCAGATGTGCACGGCAGGCAGCAGCCCTTTAGAGCTACCAGCTCACCTGCGCACATGCACGCTAGAGCAATATGAATATTACATGTAGCAGCCTTTGCAGCAAAGAATATATTAAGTCCTATATTTTTAATGCCACTTTTAGTATGCCTATAAAAAGACTCTATGCAAAAAAACTGGATTATGTATTTCTGTGCTGTATGGGAATAGGTACCAAGTGAGAGACATGGCAAGTGGGAATGCTCCCATCCAGGTGCAGCAGCCTTTGGCAACCTGCATCTGCATGGGATTTGCAGAGAATTATGTAAAACTCACCTTCCTACAAGCATCAGAGCTAGCTGAACCCAGAGGATTTTTACATCTCAAGAGGTTTTTACTGGGATATCACACTAGAAGTGCTGGTGAATGCTATCCTTCACAGTGAGTGGATGACATGCTGCTCTTCAATTTCTCTGTAACCACTCAGAAATGTGACATCTTTACAAATCATTGTGTGCCCTCCTACAGCTCATATTAGAGGGCCAGAAGGAAGAGAAATGCCTGCCAGAAACTTTCAACAAAATTTGGTATTTGGAGTCTTCTCTTATATTTGCCCTTACTTCTTCCACACTAAACTAGGGCAAAAGAAACAATTACAGCTTCACAAATATCTTACCTGCCTTTGTATTGCCCCATTACTGTACTTCAGTTCTGGCCTGAAAAGATTTCCCCAGCAGCAGAAGAACATCTAACCTCTATGATCCTTGCAACTTTTGGTTTCCTTGAGATAGCAAATGTATGAAACAAGCAAGACTGGGAATATGCTAAAGCATGGACAGCTGAGATCACTTCAAGTCTTTTCCGCCCCCCTGGCATGACATGCCAAAAGTGACATTCTGTAACAAGCAGGATTTCCTAGCACCACTTCTTCCAAATAACAGAGGGACTTACCTGGGAATTAGGTCATTAAAACAGAGGGCCCCTGACTCACAGTGAGAGGTGGATCAATAAGTGACCTTTGATGGACTGGAGCCACTGATCAATGATTACTTTTCTATTAAATAATTATTTTCCTGAACCAGCAGGGACTCCTTCCCTCATACACAACATTAACCTTTTCTGCACAAGGATTAAAGGAGATGACACCATAGAGACCCATCAAGAAAGCAGTGAGCAGTAAGGAAAATGGCAAAACAGAAGCTTAGCCCAAGGAAACACACTCTTCCCCGCCACTCAGGGCTGGCTCATGCTGCCCCATTTCCCCATCACTACTCCACCCATCTCTACTCATTTTACATAAGCACTGCCAGGTCAGTCTGGGAAAGAAGGCAGTGCTCAATTGAACTATAAAAGCTGAGAAATCAGGGATACCCAGTGAAGGCAGATTGGGCAAGGTGGCACACAGAATGGTCATAAAAAAAAAAAAATAAATCAGCCACAACATCATAATAAAAATCAAGGACAACAATTCAAAAGGAAGATGTGCTGACCCATAGCTCCCAGGACCTTAACTGATGGCAGACACAACCTGAAGCATTTCTATTTCACTGTTTGGCTTCATCCCAAAACACTTCTACTTCTATCCATGCCAAACTGTTTGTCTTCACAGCATTTGCTCCTCCTGAGTGGATATCATCAGTCACACCAATCTGTGAGAGCTATTTCGTTATATGGGAAAAAAAGACCCGTAGTGAAAAGCATAGTTCATCAACTGTGCTGTGCCTTGGACTTGGGTTCAGTCTTAATGCAGGTCTCCTGGGGTGACCCTGTACACTAATCAGGTGTGCCCTTTGGCACTGTGCCCACAGCAGAAAGACCAGGTGGATCCAGGTGAAACCTTGAAGAGATAAAGACTGAAAGCATGACACAGGGACATGAAAAACCCCAGCAGATGGCAGGGAAGAAGCTTCTTTCTGCTTTGACAGTGGTTCACTCTAGTGTGGCTTTTACTGTGAAGGTTCTGCTGGTTCCTCCATATACTTTTTTAGATTATATATCTCACAGGAACTGGAGGGAGGATCATATATTCTCCTCTCACACAGTCTAACTCCATTATTCCCAGTAAGTGTTGTACCACAGTCCCCACTAAAGCAGTATGTCTTTGTCTTGGTGCAGTGCCAAGAAACCAAGTGTCATTTGAGCCTCAGATGAAGAGAACATGCTACAGGCAGCACAGCCCCTAGCAAAAGGAAGCATTTGGCTGAAGAGAGAAACATGGAAACCAGAGAACAATATGACAAGAAGTATCTAGTTCACTTCATACATCTTGCATGTATATAATTCACCACCATATATTTCAACAGCTGACACCCAAGGAGAGCTCACACAAATTTGAAGTGTCTCCCATCTAGCTCAAAGAAACAGGAGACATGCTCAGCTGAAGTCCAGTCTCATCTAACCATTATCAATGCAAAAGCAGCTGCACTGATGGCAAAAACTCATGCCCTGTACCTTGTCTTCTGGGGTGATCAGCTGTTAATTCTTTAAGCCACGAGCTTGATGCGTGAACCAGTAATTCAGTATGAGCCCTCTCAACAAGAATACAGTGAATGTCTGCTGTCTTCAGAAGAGACATCTACTGCCCTTATCACTTCATGTTGGTTTTAGTTCATGCAGATGGACATGCCATATGGAAAAAACAGAATCATACGCACTAAATCAGAGACAAATAAGACAGGAGAGTGCTAATTATTATCAACAAACAGATCTCATTAGTTAGGGGGAGGCTGGAGAGCCTCATGAACTACTTTGCACAGAAAAACCCCACCCAATGTGACAAAGCTTGCCCATCTGAAGAAGGCAGTAGGCTCTCAAGTCTTCCTCTAGTCTTGCTTTGACAACACATTTCTTGGCCCTGTAGGCCTCATTTCTTTCGGCATACAGACTCACTGGTGTCTTCAAGGTCTCAATCTACACATACAGTGTTTCCTTGCATTCTGAACTTCCTCTCCTTTCTCATCAGGGAAAGGAAGAATCACAGGGAGACCTCATATTTTAAATTTACAGAATTGTTGTACAGACTAAGAAATTGCATTGTACACATTTGTGCTTCCCTTTCAATCCTCAGCAGAGTTGCTGGGCCTCACTCCTTCCTCACTCCAATACCAATGCCCAAAAAGAAAGCCTCCAACACCTCGTCACAGACAGCAGGCTGGACCAGCCAACATCAGCTCCCCAAGAGACCTTCCACTGTCACACCAAGCAGAGAAAGCTGAGGGAAACAAGGGAAACAAGACTCTACCTCTCCACCCAGAGAAGCCAAGGCGGGATGAGGATACCCAGTGTCAAATCCCAGCCTCAGGCTGGTCATTTGATAGAAGGTGGGATTTTAATTCCTAGTTTTAATCAAAGAAAATGTAGTTACAGACTTAGAAAAAGCAGTGGCATTAAGAAGAAAAGTGGCAAGAGTCTGCATAAATCTTCTTGCCAAGTCCCATTTCCCCCGGAGAAGGAAATGAACCAAGAGCAGATGCAGCCGTGCTGTCCCCACAATATCATCTCTTCATATATCCATGCTTTGTCCTTCCACTCATAAGGTACAGATTGCAGTTCCTCCCTAGGAACTTGGTCAGACTGTAGGATTTGAAGAAAAGATGAAGGGAACATTATCTCCTTATCCTGTACAAACCTGCACCCTCCTTATTTCTTCTCAATGCTTTTTCCGTGTTTTTCATTTCCTGCAATGGTCTATATAGCTGAGCCATGTGTCTCTTCTCATTATGAATATTAATTATTATCCTGTTCAATAATTTAAGTGGTCCAAAATGATACAGTTCTTCAAACCTTTTCACCATGAACNTTTTAATGAGTGAGATCAAGGCAGTTAAAGACTGGCATCTTCTTTCCTAGAAGGCTTAAAATCCAGAAACTTGCACTTGTTTTTTAACAGATCTTACACTGATTTCAAGCACACTTGAAAAAATTGACAAAATTGACAAAAAATTACAAAGCTTTCTTGCTATTTGTCTTGGATCAAAAAATAAACTGGCATTGGCAAATTACATTCCATTAAAAGGTACTACCAATTAAAAGAAATCATTATTCTCTTTTGACTGCTTTTTTATTTGCTATTGTTGCAAGCAATACCTAAGATTAATACAACTGAAGGATTAGAAGGGAAAATGCCTTTCACCTAAGTGCTTACTGCATGCATGTGACAGTACTTTGTGTCAAGACAGTTTGACTGTTTCTCTTGTAAGCAGTCAGATCCCCTTTGGATTAGATCTGTAGAAATAGGGAAGGAAAAACACATGTGGAAATGTAACTGCAGAAACTCAAATATTAGCAAGTGAACCCAAAGAGAACACTTTTTCTTTCCAGCTAAGTAAAATGAAGCTGCTGCACAGTCCTTGAACAACACACACACACTGAAAATCCTCTGCCTCAAATAAACATACATTTCCCATCAGGCACAAAAACATATTCAGTGTTCAACAGACAGTGTCAATACTGGTTACAGTCTTTTTCACACACTCTACCCTAGAACGATGAGACATCTATGATTCATTCTCCAACCCACCTCTCCAATCACACACCTAGGAGGAAGGCATGTTGAATGTTTTGGGGGTTGTTTTCACATCTAAGAATAAAAATATTAAAAGCATTGCATTTCTTTTGGGATTTTGTTCCTCCTCAAAAGGTGTCTCATCACTTAGTTTTTTCCTTTCTGCATTTCCCCACACTTCCCCTACGTCCAACCCACTGCCGGATATTCTTTCCCTTCCCAGAGATTGTCTCCTTTTCAACCTTGCTCCTTCCAGACATCCCTTCCAGTGTTGCCTCCTGGCTCTCCCCTCTTCCTTTCTGTGTGAAGTCAGACAGGTTCTTGTGCAGATGTCAGCAGGGTCAGCACACATATGAAGCTCTATTAGATTTACACTTCATAAATCAGAAAGCTGCCTTCTGCTCTCTTTATTCATACTCTTCATTCAAAAATTTTTTTCTCTAGTCCTCCCTCCCAGCCTCTTCTACTTCCCTATATACCTTTGCCTCCCCAAAAGCTTCATACTTTTTTTCATGTGTTTATTTCTTGCTTTTAAAACTTCCTTTTCCCTACCTGTTCAACAGCAACTTCCTTCGGATTCTTTTGCTACCGGGCTGTCATCTGTGTTGTTAGTGCCAACCACATCTACAGTACAGTTAAATCATTTATTAGATTCCTCTTTTACTTATTTTCCTATTTGTTCCTTGGAGTCCTAGCACTATCAGTTCCCAATCACACAGACATCAAACCTATACCCTGTCCCCTCCTTCTCTCAAATGGTGCAATCTTTTATGGGGAACTGACTACTCATATAGGATGCAATAGCCAAACCCCTTCACAGGGGCACAGGATGATGTGTAAGTGTTGAGACGGTGGTTTACTATGAACTGATTGGAAGAGATAAGTGAAACCTTGATAATCAAGGCTGATTCCATTTGCAGTTTAGACAAATGTTTGCGCTGACCATTCTGGGCAACTTATCCTAAGAGAAAAAAGATTCAACTGAGATGTTTTGGTTGTGGACAGAGCTAAGCAAAGACACAGAGAAGTTCCAAGTCAGCCCCATCAGCCAAATGCTAGAGCAACCATTTAACTCTTTAGAGTTCAAACTCTACAGAAAGTCAGCAGGCAACTGACTGAAATAAAGGCAACTTCCCGGCTACTTAGAGTAGCTAAGAGCAATGAGTCACAGGGTCAGCATCTATGATGCTAAGAGTTTCACCTGGCAATATGAGAGACAAAAAGGACAGTAGCATCTGCCTACTAGGCTGCTCCATGAGGCACATCATGAGACCAAAACACATGCACCCCCAACTCCCAAGCAGTGAGTCGGGACAGAGCCTTTCAAATTCTGATGCACAATACTCCACATAAAAGTTGTTGGCAGTGACCTGTTGCTTCCACACCTCATAGGAAAATTGCCTATAACATCACCCCCAAACTTACGGCAGGTTACAGTGTGACATGACAAACTACACCCAGGCAGATGCAGAAGGGTATGTGTGCAGGTGGCAGAGGAAAAGGCAATCAGAGAAGTGAACAAGCATACAGGCAGCAGTGATTGAAAACTCTGAAAGTCTAAGGTCTCTGCAAATGCCTGAGTAAAAGCAGAGACAGTCTCCCAGATCGATTATGCATGCACGCCACTGAAAACACAGACTGCTAAAGTGCCAGAGCTCTGCTGGATAATTTATGGGCTGGTGTTAGTATTCACAGAGTGGTGGGCAGAGTTCAAAGGAATGAGGTGAAGAATAAAAGTTTGAGCCTTATGAAAACACCAGCACAGCCAGCATGAGCATCAGCACCACAAAGGGCTTCAGCTGTGCTGGGTACAGGCAGAAGCCAGCAGATATTATCAAAGTAGGAGCCATCAAGTGGTATGTTGGCACAGGGGCAGAGAGTTCAGGGAGGGTGTACAATCAGAGCATGCACACATGCAAACTTTGCAAGTGTTGAGCACATGCCTGCTTGACTTTTGGGAAAGCAGAGGGAAGCTGTGTGCCAAACAGCCTGCAACCCATGCCATCTTCTACCACAACACTTCCTCTCAATCTTCTTGATTCTTCTATGCACCAGATTTCCTGGGCTACTTCTGTCACAGAGATATACACCAAGCAGGGAATAACTGAAGCCCTTCACATGCCTTTTTCACTTATGGTCTCACCAGGATTTGAAGCCAGAACTTTAGGGAATAAATTAAGCACACTAAGCCATCCAAAATGCAAGCTTTATTAAGGTGAGCTTGAGTTTTCCAGCTTTATCACTGCCTGAGCCTCTTAGATATCTAGTTATCCGGAGACAAAGATGGCAAGACAGTGAAGTCATCAATTTACTAAGCCTTATGTCTGCTCACGTTTCAGATTAGACACAACACCAATGGCATTAGAATAAGTACTGTGCATTTGACTTCAGCAGAGATGTAAAGCAAAGGCTGCCTCACCCATCTTCGCTCCTCTCTCTGCAAGGCTACTCTAAAACCAGATCTTACAAACAGATATGCAGGTGCCCAGCATGTACTGCCACTATTCACTGTTACCATCTAGTGCTGGAAACAGTACAAGAGAAAGCACAATATACAGACAAGACGAAGTAAGGGATTTAACCAGTATTTTAGTATTGCATGCATGCCCAGATAACATCTTTAAACTCCTTGTCATAGCTCCCACAGTACTCAGCAAAATCCTCCCCAACCCTACTCATTCCAAAAGAGAGTTGTCTGGAGGTACAAGTAATTTTCTGTTCTAGAACATTTTCAAAACAAAGCTCTCTGGCCCTTGCAACACCTACCCAAACTGGGAAGACCCACAAGAAATTGGTATAATACAGTGTGCTGCTAAGTATTCTAACAAATACTCATCTGACTCACTTATTCCTGCAGGTTAGCCTTCAGGGACATTCTGTCTGGGCGCAGTACTTGAGGCTCAATCAATTACAGAAAGTTATCTCTATTAGAAGCCACAGAGGGACATGCTTTAGAGACACAAATCACAGGATGAAAACCTTTTGTTCTACATTTAGACAGCATCACACAACAAAATTCTTGTGTATGACTGGGGAGTACAGTAATATAATGCAATAGAGTAACTGTCACCACAACTAGACTCCTCTCTGTACAATTAGAATATTAAGGTGGATTTTTCTCCATGGAATCTGGAGGACTACACTATTGATGGATGCCCCTTCTTTTAGTCATGAGAGGGTTGAGCAGGAAGGACTTGAAACAAGGCATCTATGTCTTTATTCTTTTGAGCAATGGCAAAGAATCTCCATAAAGAGATGGCAATACTATTACATGGAATATGTAACTTGATTAATTCTGTTGCTAGACGTGATCATTAGGGTCTTGGCAATTAATCTATTGTTAGTCCACAGTATCATTTTAGGTGGGTTTTTAACTGCAATGCTAACACAAGTTGGAGGACAAAGGTACATGGTGCACAACACAATGTTGTGGGTTGGCAGCATCTGCTGATATGTCTGACAGCCATTAACTGAGAAGAAAGGTTGGGATACTATCTCAAACCAATCCTAAGATGAAGAGTGTACCAAATGTGATTAAATAAATCAGTCTGTTGTCTATGATCTTCAACAAAAAGAATTTAAACTCCATCTATTGAATTTGAGACCTCTTTCAGAGATAAGAAATAGAGACAGCAATTTGCTTTTGTCACAAAATAACTCAATGGCAGGATGAAAAAGAAAGTTTGTGCCTCCTACCCTTTCCATTTGATTCTTTACTTCTGACAGTATAAAGAAGGGAGGTGTCGGGGGGGAAAAATCACAGAACAACAACAACTTCACCATAAAATAAAACACATGGAAATATCTAAACAGAGTCCAGCAAAAAGAGGCTATAAAGCCATGTTTGCATGGCAAGGTTCTGGTAAGTGGGGGGCTGCAGGGGTGGATTCTCTGAGAACTTCCAGAAGCTTCTCCCATGTTCAATAGAGCCAATGCCAGTCAGCTCCAAGACAGACTCACTGCTGGCCAAAGCTGAGCCCATAAGTGATGGTAGTAACACCTCTGTGATAACCAATTTATGAAGAAAAAAATGTTTCTGCACTGAATTAATTGCGGCCAGAAAAGAGAGGAGTGAGACTATATGACAGGAAGAACTCTGCATTACACCAATGTCAGTGGAGAAGGAGGGGCAGGAGGTGCTCTAAGCATCAGAGCTGAGATCCCCCTGCAGCCCCCAGTGAAGACTCCGGTGAAGCAGGATTTGCCCCTGCAGTCCATGGAAATCTGTGGGGGTGCAGAGATCCACCTGCAGCCCGTGGAGGGGACCCATGCTGGAGCAGGTGAATACCCAAAGAAGGCTGTGACCCCTTAGGAAACCTTTGCTGGAACATGCTTCTGGCATGACTTGTGGGGGACTCACACTGAAGCAGTCTGTTCCTGAAGGCCCGCATCCTGTGGAAGGGGATCTATGTTGGAGCAGTTTGTGAAGAACTGTAGCCTGTGGGACAGACTTACACCGGAGAAGTTCATGAAGAACCGTCCCCTGCAGAAGGGAGCCCACACTAGAGCAAGGGAAGGACTCCTCTCCCTGAGGATGGAGCAGCAACAGAAACAACATGGGATGAACTGACTGTAACCCCCACACCCCATCTTCCTTCACTGCTGATAGCAGGAGGAGGTAGAGAATCAGGAATAAAGCTAAGGCTACAAAGGAAGGAGGGCTGTGGGGAGGTGCTTTTAGGACTTTTTTTATTTCTCATTATCCTGCTCTGATTTTGATTGGTAATAAATTCAACTGCTTTCCCCAAGTCAAGTCCATGACATTATTTGGTGAGTGATCTCTCCCTGCCCTTATCTCAACTCATGGACCATTTGTTATATTTTCTCTCCCTGTCCAGCTGAGGAGGGGAGTGGCAGAGCAGCTTTGGTGGATACCTGGCATCCAGCCAGGGTCAAACCACCAGAAGCAAGACAGGAAAGACTTAAGTGGAAATAGAGAGAAGAGGTATAATGTGTTTAACATAAAGAGAAACAAAAATTACAGAGAAGAACAACCAAATCTGAAATGACATACGAATCAGTTTACAAACAGAATCCTTTTTCCAGCACAATTACAGTGACAGAATAATCACTGGAGAGCTTTAAGAAATCATTCACTGAGCTCTTACATGGGATAATCTAGCAAAGGGACCCAGGAGACCTTAAAGATCTTAAAGAACAAACTCCTGAAAGCAAAAGAACAGTTCAATTCAATTTGTGAGAAGCCAAGTGGGTGTGGAAGGAAGCAGGCAGCTGAATGGGAAACTCCTGACAGCACTCAAACACAAAAGGATGCGAATGAAAGGTGAAAGTGGGGGTGTGCTTCTCAGGAAGAATACTGAAACTCTGCCTCAGCATGTCAGGATGAAAATTAGAAAAGCTTGAAATTGCATGAAAATTCATAAAATGTGAAAGGCATCAAGAAGAGCTTCTTAATGCACCCTGCTAACAAAAGCATGACTAAGGAATCTGTGGGCCCAAAGCTGAATGGAACAAGAAACCAGGGGTAAAAACAAAACATTTAGGTTGCCTGTGGATGGCATTAGATAGTTTTTGCAATACTTTGGTACGACACCACTTCAGCCAACAAACCACCTGCATTATGCCACTTACTTTGAATATTCATCCTGCTGAGGTCCATCAGTCTTTTCTGGGTGTCCTTTAAAACACAGGGCAGCAAAATCCCATGTTTAGTCTCATTCTCTTTCCACAATAATAAACTACAGTTTCCCTTGAAAACTGCAATGGACACTTCATTGTTGGACCAGTGTGTCTCCCTATGTATACCAGAAGAATGATGGGAAGTTTTGGGACAGAAAAAGCCGCATTGAGTGAGAGTTAAGCTGTTTTATTTAAACAGATGGAGGACGCACACACAGCACCACCAAAGCAAAGGACGCAGTTTGAATTATTGTTATAATTCTTTGCCACATGCCTACAGAAAGCTTGACAACAACTAAGCTGTCAACATGCTATCATACCACCCATCCTGCTGACCAATCTTTGGGTTTTCTGTACTCCCCCAGTTATCTGTGTCCATCTGTTGTCTCCTGTCTCAGCTTGCTAGGTCTTTGGGGCAGGGAACATTTTTTGCCCTATGTTTGAACAAGCATCGTGTAGGTGCTACCACAATAGGCAGGAATAAAAATAACAACAATAATTAGGTTATATCTTAGTATCTCCTTGGGTTGGAATGTTTCCCTCCTGACTTCACAGCAGTGTTCATAAACAATTATAACTTGGTGCAATATGGGGCCTCATAAACAAATAATTACATCCCAACCTACCTTCAACCGTTTCACCAGTCATCCCTCGAGGGCTGGATCTGCTGAGCTCTCCATATGCTCCAAGTGGTGAGTGTGTGTGAACTCTGTTTCAGCAGAAGATACCAGCCTTGCAGTGTAGCAGGACTAACACCCTGCATATAACCCATAGATTTTCTTTGGACAGAACAAGCTTCCTACACACAGACTGTTGCCTCCTACTTTTGTGTGTCAACCCTGACTCATTTCTAGTGCCAAGAAGAAGAGTATAGTATCTTCATCCTCTACTCCCTCTGAAGAATGGCAAAAGCCTGCAGTTATAAGTTTATGTAAGATGGTGGAAAACAGGTACATTATAAACTGTGTACACAGATTATGGCCAAGAACAACACTGTACAACTTAAACAAGCATATATTCCCAGATGTTCTTTGAAACTAAAAGGAAAATCTTCCTTCCTTGAGGTTCGCTAGGGAAACTGGCTCACTGCAGTGGAGACACACAGAAATTCACTCCTAGGCCCAGCTGGATCCAGACAGGCTGTTAGTGTAAATCTAAGATTCATTACAGGCTGTTAGTGTAAATCTAAGATTCATTAAAAGACAGCAGTAACATGCCACATAGTATGTCTTGGATTGCTTGCTAGTAGCTGAAAGGTTCTGCTGAACTCTCAGGGAAGAAAAGCCCCATTGACCAAGAAACATCCTCCTCTCCTAAAGCGCCATGAGCCCCTCTCACGAGTACCGAAGTAAATGTCTACTGAATCAAGCATTAGGCTCTCTCTTCTCAAATCCACTGGGTGCAAAGGCACCTCCTGCAGTGCCTCACCCACACTACTCTTCTTGAGGACACTGGATGTTGCAGTGAGGAAAATCCTTTGCCCTTGTTTACTTCTTTTGATGGAAGAGCACAGAAAAATTGTCTTGTAACTTTAATACACCATACAAATCTGCGGTGGTTTTTGATAGGTGAAAGCAGAAGTGTAAGCCTTTTTTCCCATCTCCAAATAATATCACCAAATCTTCCCAGTGTAAATTAATCAGTAACCAGGATTAAAGTCTCCAATAACTTCCAATTCCTAGTTATGAAGATGCAGGAATTTGGGCCAGCCCTCTGCTTGTTTATCTGCAGAAACAGAAAGGCTTACAGTGCTGGATGCTAATGTAACACTACTGAACACACAAGCTCCCTCAGGTCTTTTTGGAATGTGCACTGTAAAACTGGATTATGCCAGGGGCATTGAATGTGCTGTAGGGCAATTTGCAGAGGGAATGATTCACCTTGCTTCCCCACACTCCCACCGCAACTGCCAGTGAGGGAACAAGCCTGCCTCTCAGGCACTGCAAGAGCTGTTGGGACCAGACATCGGGAGTTCAGGCAGCCCATTCCCTTCTGAACCTGTCAAAACTATAATAAAACAACCGAGATAAAATTTTGTGTCTCCTGTCTCATCTGCTCTTAAAACTTCCTGTGATGAGGGCACTACAGCCTCCCTCAGGACACTGTTTTCCTGCTTAACTTTCCAAATACTCATGAAGCTTTTCCTAGCACTTACCTCCACATCTTCCTTGCTACAAATTAAGCTGATTACTTCTTGTCCTATCCCCAGTGGACACAGAGAACAATTAATCACTGTCTTCTTAAAACAAGCTTTTAAATATTGGACGGCTTTTCCCTCGTCAATCTTCTCTCTAGTCTAAACCAACCCAAGCAATCCTCTCCTCACAGACAGCGTTTGCCACTCTGGCTGCTCTCTCCTCATCTCCTTCCACTGTTCCTGGTTTTCCTGCTCTCATTGGATGCAATGCTCTGCTATGGCTTCAGCAGTGGCTGCTAGCGTAGAAAAACTACTGCCTGTGTGCTACACGTGACATTCCTGTTAAATATACCCTAAAATGGGATTTGCTTTTTTGCAATATCACCACACTGTTGACTCATATTCAGTCTCTGACTCACAGTAGTGCCTCCCAGATCCTTTTCTGCAGTTCTGTTGCCTGGCTTGTTATCCCCCATTTTACATACAGGCATTTGAGTAGATCTTTCCAAGTACAGTACTTTTCATTTGTTTTTAATAAATCGCTTCTTATCAAATTTAGACCATTTTCTAGTTTCATTGGTAAATTATCTATGTTGTGCCAAGAAAGCAGATCAACTTCCAACCTCATGTTACACACTGGCAACAAAAAGAGCATGAAAGGAGGAACTGCTGTGTTCAAACTTTTTAAGAAGAGGTACTGTCTTATCAGAAGCCTATCAATTCACTACTCCCTTTTCACTCTGCATTCTACCTGATTCTGGCAGGTTGACCCTGGCTGGATGACAGGTACTCACCAAAGCTGTTCTACCACTCTCCTCTGCAGCTGGACAGGGAGAGAAAATACAAAGAAAGGCTCATGAGTTAAGAGATCACTCATCAATTACTGTCACAGGCAAAACAGACTCGACTTGAGGAAATTAATTGAATTTATTACCAATCAAAATCAAAGCAGGATAATGAGAGTAAAACCCACACCCCTCCCTCTTTCCTGGGCTTAACTTTATTCCCAGTACTTTACATTCTCCCCACCAGCAGTGCTGGGAAATGGGGAATGGAGATTATAAGCAGTTCATCGTGTGTTTCTGCTGCAACTCCCTCCTCAAGGAGAGGAGTCCTTTCCCTGCTCTAGTGTGGGGTCCTTTCCATAGGAGACAGTCCTCCATGAACTCCTCAAGCATGAGTTCTTCTCATAGGTTACAGTTCTTCACAAACTGCTCCAACACAGATCCCTCTCCATGGGGTTCAGTCCTTCAAGAACAGCCACTCCACTGTGGGCTCCTCTCTCCATTCATCCGCAGGTCCCTGCCAGGAGCCTGTCCCAGCACAGGTTTTCCAAGGCATCACAACCTTCTTTCAGGCATCCCCCTGCTCGTGTGTGGGGTTCCCTCCATGGGCTGCAGGTGGATCTCTGCACCCCAGTGAAATTTCCATGGGCTCAAGAGCACATCCATGTCTTCGATGGTCTTCACCATGGGCTGCAGTGAGATCTCAGCTCCGGCACCCAGAGCCCCTCCTGCCCTGCCTTCTTTGCTGACCTTGGTGTCTGCAGAGTTGCTAGTGTCACATATTCTGCTTCTTTTCTTCTCTAGCCACAATTGCTTCTGTAGAAAACTTTTCTTTGCTTCTCGAGTATGTTATCACAGAGGTGTTACTATCATTCCTGACCGGTTTGGCCTTAGCCAACAGAACATCCATCTGGGAGCCAGCTGGCATTGCTTCTGCTGGACATGGAGGAAGTTTCTGGCAGCTTCTCACAGAAGCTACCCTGCAGCCCTCCCAGCCACCAAAACCTGGCCTTGCAAACCCAATGCACTGATACACAGTGGTCTTCGTAAATTAACAGTAGCTCCCTCTAGCCCCATAAAATACATTTACTCTGTGAAATTACCATCTGCTGCCAAAAAAGTACAGCAACATCCTAAGCACCACATCACTCTATGACCCGAACTAGTACCAAACAGAGCTGCTAGCAACTCATTAGTTCATATCAACCAACAAGGAAGAGAAAGGGCACATTTAAAAAACTAATTATATTGAACTAAATCCTTAAGATCTGGCTCAACAGAATTATGACTTTTGGTCCACTGGTATCAGATACACCCTTAATATGTATTTGATTAATGACCTATATGAAATTACATCAAGGATCAATGTTTCTTTGTATTTTCTCCATAAAGTCCTCAGCAATTGATTCCCAGATATGCAGCTGGTATTTTTAATGCATATACCTGAAATTATATTGTATCATACCCTCTTTGAAAATGCTGCTTGAGCTGACCAGACAAACTGGCAGATTTTAATACCAGGATATCAATGCACTAACAGGCATTCTGAGTCCCTCAAAAAGGTTGGCCTTAGTCTCCCTACAGGACTTCTGCACTCTCTTTGTCCCCCTTCAAAAAGTCTAATTAATCAATAAATTAAAATTTCTTTTCTTTGTGGTCTACAAAAAAATTGCAGTGTGTAACCAGCCATCATAAGAGAACAATAAATTACCAGCATTTCTCTCACCCCAAAATTAAAAAAGATGTTAACTGAATGTGTCCAGAGGAGGATAACAAAGCTGCTGAAATGCTAGGACACATATCCTCTGAGGAGTGGCTGAGCACTCTGGGTTTATTTACTTAGGAAAAAAAGGGGATTGAGAAGCAAGCCCACTGCTATCTACAGCTTCCTGAGGACGGGAACTGGAGAGAAGTGCTGAGCTCTTTTCCCTGGTATTCAGTGGCAGGACATGCAGGAATGATTCAAAGACGCAGCAGGTGAGGTTCAGACCAGATATTAGGCAACACTTCTTTACAGAGAGGGTGACCAAACACTGGACCAGGCTTCCTAGAGGGGTGGTCAGTGCCTTATGACTCTCAGAGACAGTTGCACAATGCCCTTATTATTAATAATATCCCTTAATGTTTGGTCTGCCCGGAAGTGGTCAGGCAGTTGGACTAGTTGATCCTTGTAGGTCACTTCGAACTGGAAATATTCTATTCTATTCTATTCTATTCTATTCTATTCTATTCTATTCTATTCTATTCTATTCTATTCTATTCTATTCTATTCTATTCTATTCTATTCTATTCTATTCTATTCTATTCTATTCTATTCTATTCTATTCTATTCTATTCTATTCTATTCTATTCTATTCTATTCTATTCTATTCTATTCTATTCTATTCTATTCTATTCTATTCTATTCTATTCTATTCTATTCTATTCTATTCTATTCTATTCTATTCTATTCTATTCTATTCTATTCTATTCTATTCTATTCTATTCTATTCTATTCTATTCTATTCTATTCTATTCTATTCTATTCTATTCTATTCTATTCTATTCTATTCTATTCTATTCTATTCTATTCTATTCTATTCTATTCTATTCTATTCTATTCTATTCTATTCTATTCTATTCTATTCTATTCTATTCTATTCTATTCTATTCTATTCTATTCTATTCTATTCTATTCTATTCTATTCTATTCTATTCTATTCTATTCTATTCTATTCTATTCTATTCTATTCTGTTCTATTCTATTCTATTCTATTCTATTCTATTCTATTCTATTCTATTCTATTCTATTCTATTCTATTCACAGATATATGAAGCTTTCCCTTCAAGGAACTCAATGTTTTACAAATGATAATTTTGAATTTTCAGCGAATGGCAAAAGTGATGACTGTTATGAAAAACTGGTTAAACACACTCTGGGAAAAAACTCCAGACTTCTGCTTCTTAAGTTAATACTTAAGGACCATCCTGCCTGCTCTGCTGACACTCAACAGCACTGTAATGAAGTTCATGGGTCATGGATCAGTACAGGCTAAGGAACACCTGGCTGAAAAGTGACTTTACAGAAAAGGACCTGAGCTCCTGGTGGACACCACATTGAATATCAGCCAACAACATGCCCTTGGCACAAAAGGCAGCTAATGGTATTCTGGGCTGCATTAGAAATGTTGTCAGCAGGCTGAAGAAGGGGATCCTTCCCTCTACTCAGCACTGGTGAGGCCAAACGTGGAGTACTGTGTGCAGTTCTGGACTCCCCAGTACAAGAGAGAGGCAGATGTAATGGGGGGAATCCAGCAAAGGGCCATGAAGAAGATTATGAGTGTCTCTCATACTAGGAAAGGCTGGGAAAGCTAAGACTGTTTAGTCTGGAGGAGAAAAGACTCTAAAGGGTGTCTGGGGTGGGCAGTGTCTGATCAATGTATGTAATTGCCTGAAGGCAGAGCGTAAAGGTAACACAGCCAGGCTCTTTGCAGTGCTGCCCAGTGACAGGACCAGAGGCAACGAGCACAAACTGAAACACAGAAGGGTCCTGCCTGAACATCAGGAAACACTTTTTTACTGGGAGAGTAACTGAGCCCTGGCACAGGTTGCCCAGGGAAGTTGTCAAGTCTCCCTCCTTGAAGATATTCAAAAGCCATCTGGACATGGTCATCATTTCTGGGTGGCCCTGCTTGAGCAAGGGGTTGGATCAGATGACCTTGAGAGTCCCTTCCAAATTTAACCATTCTGAGATTTTCACCAACCATCAGCAGGTCAAAAATCTTCCTAGAAAATAGTTGCTCTGTGGCTTAATTTGTTCTTTTTCAAATGTGTCCTGATGCTATAGCAGATCCTTCTGTAGACTGATACTGAAGATGGAACAGAAAGGAATTTAATAGCTAGGATGGGTTCCTTCTCAGGACAATGCTGCTATTTCACTCACTGCATGAACTGATTGAGATCTTTGTGAGATCACTTTAATTCAGACTTATGCAATGCTCAGGAAGGTCAGACAGGTTATTCCCTCCTTTCCATTACTTAAACTACTGAAGACAGAAAGCACAGTGGTCAAAAAAACTCAAATCAAACTGTTTAATACTGTTAAGAATATATTGCTCACATCAGCAGAGAAGTTTATTCCAGATAAGATCTCAGACTAAAGCAAGGACTCTTAGCTTCTCTATGCATCCATAACACCTGGGAGCACAAAAGGAGGGCAGCACAGCCTTCCATTGGCTCTTCCAGTCTACTGAACAGAAGAGAGTTCAACCAAGCAAGGGAAGGACATATCATAATCTTGTCTCACCTTCCAATGCTCCAAGGACCAGAAGAGAGTGTTCAGTGTTTGTGTTTGTGACTGATATCCACATGTAGTAAAGGAAGGTCAGTTAGATATTTGCAAGCAACAAGAGTATTACAACTGGTGGCTTAACTTGCACCACAACTTGATTCACTTATATGTGCAACAGCAATAATAAGAGTAGAGAATTAGAAGAATATCAAACTGGATAGGAAGCATCTCTAACACCTTGAAAAGAACCTCTCTTCCATTTTGCTTTTTAATAAAAATTAAGTATTTTGTAAGAAATACTGTTGTCTACCTGGTAATTCCTTAACTCATATCAGTTGAAAACTGTGCAGTTACAGAAGGACGAAGATTGACACTTAAGATGGGTGAAGGACTCTAAGCTTAAGGTGAACAGATTTTTCTACAGCCCTTTCCTTGCTTCCCTCCATGACTAGTCATGAAGACAGGACAGAAGGTCCTTCCACACATCCCTCAACAGATCCCGTTCCTCCACACTCCATTTAGTTTCTGCAGTTCAAGCAGATTCCTTTTTCCCCTGAAATCAATGTTTAATTAACACATTATTGGAAAGAAAATGGGATGCAAGAGCAGACTGAAACAAAGCCAGCATTACCCTGTTCTGCAGATGCAGCCAGTCCCATTAGACAACTACCTCACTGGAAAGTTATTCCTCTCCTCATCCTCCTTCAGCTGCCAGCAAACATTGTCCTCTTGCTTAGTTACCTTTCTTTCCATCCCCACAGGACTCTTTCCTTTCTTAGAAGTGGTCCACAACAGCAGAAAAGACAAAGTAGAGGGAGAAGGGGAGCAAGTGCTCTCATAGCCTCACAGTAGGACTGAGGCCTCATCTTTAATCCTGCCATCCCCACAGGAGCAGCACACTGATTCTCCTGACGACCGCCCCGTCAACACAGCAAGTACAGCAAAAACAGGACAGCGTGCTGTGCCATGAGCAGGGTGTTCTCAGAGGGCCAAACTCACAAGCAGATCCTGGAACTACACACAGCTGTATGTACCCAAAGGCAGCGGAGATGCTACCGGCAGCTTCAGAAAGTTTACATCATACCTCCCCCTATCCTCATCAATTATTATTCTATCCCATTCCTTGGCTCTCATCCGGCTGCTGGGAGGTACTTGGATGCAGGGGATGCTGCAGCACTGTCAAGGGCATTATAAGGCAGGCCTAGGGCTTGAGCACCTGCCCTGCTACACACACAGGCACCTACACTACAGGGCTGGTGCAGCCGGCAAAGGACAGCAGAGTCCATGAACTCCTGGGCTGAGCTGTCCTAGTTATGAAGGGAGACATCAGGATCTTTGAAAGAGTCTACCATCCCAGCACTATCATTCCCAGGATCCAAAGCTACTAGTGTTAATTAGTTCCCATGATGTGATGGATGACAAGCGGCAGGGCTAGGAATGACACAAGCAGATTGTGTTTGAAATAAGCCGTCCCTCACCATCAAGGGCAGAGGAAAGGAATTTGGAAAGGACAGGAGTTCAGCACACCAGTGAGAGATGACAGATACGCTGACAGCCCCAAAATCCCTGATATACCCTTCCCACCACCCCAGCTTGCTCCTTCTGCCAGCAGACAAAAAACAGGCAGGAAAGTATGCCTGGGAGAGAGCTCAGGCACATGGCTATGAGAAACAAGAAGAAAGCTCTGAGACAAGGAGAAGCAAAGGAGATGAAGAGCTAATCCACCCTGTAGCACAGGGCCATATTCCAGACAGAGCTGAACTTCTGACAGCTGTGAGGAAACCTCCAGCACCCTCTGAAAAGCCACATGGTGATGCAGCCCAGAGTCTAAAGAGGGAAGAGGCTGAAGGCTTTAGCCCAGACAGAGCACTTTGCCAAGCTGGCTGTGTGGTGTACAGTTCACAGGAGCTGTCCACAGTGCTCAGAGAGCACTGTTTTCTGTGAATGGTAACAAGAGAAATTGTGTTCCCACCTTCCCTTAAGGAAGAACGCAGGATCTTCCAACATCAGTAGTGTATTTCCAGTAGGAGTCTTACTGCTCAACTTTTCAAGAACGTCACTACAGAAACACTGCATTTTATCCCTACTAGACTTCAGTAAAACCATACTCAGGCTAGCCCAACCAAAAGTCATGGTTTTCCATTAAAAAAAAAAAAAATCAAAAAAAAATCAAAAAAAGAGTATAAAACAAATACTAAAAGTGCCATCCATTGCCCACAACAAGGAGAAAGGCAGAACAAATTTCTCCCATGCTGCCTTTCTATGAACATGTCTTGTTCTGGCTGTTTGGATGGCAGTGAGAAGTGAAAACACCACTTCTGAGTCTCAGAGTCCTTTACACATGAATTGTCATTATTTATGCCCAAGTGAGGAGAAACAAAAGAAAAGAAAAAGCAAACAACCTGATCCAAGATTATGTAGTGTACTACTTTCAAGAAGATACCAATCCCTCTTGTATCTTGGCTTCCAAAATTAAAAGTATCTTCCTCACCAATTGCTGTATGAATTAAAAATCAGCTCTGCTAGACTGACAGACTGCTATTATCAAGAAGAGGGGGATGAGGGAGAGATGAGAGCTGATAAAAAATTCCAAAGCTTAACCAAAGTTTGGGTAATTTCTGGCTCCAGCTGCTTGGGCAATTGTCCCAAAATAAAGCCTGTCTTCTCTTCATGCTGGCGGCGGGCAGGGGCAGATAAAGCTGGATGCATGATGCATTTTGTTTTTAAATTAAACACCATGTCTCCTATATCGTCATCAGAGGTCACCTCTTATCCTGGCTTTTGGTCATCATAAAGCTTCTGACTCCTTCAGTTTGTTCTTGGACAGATCACTGTGTGTCCTTATCATTGATACAGCCTATCGCAGCTCAGCCAGTATCCTGACATCCACCTGCACATGCCCAGAGCACAGAGCTAAAGGAGAGGGCAATGGAAAACAGATCAGCGAGGAAAATACACTCTGTTTCTCAAGAAAAATACTCTAAAGAGCCCTGGAGGAGGCTGCAGAAAAAGAAGTTCAGTAGATCCACCAAAATACTACTGCTGATACAAGAAAAAGGGAACTAAACTCTACCTTCCCAGGAATAATCCAGACAGGAGCCTGACCATCTTGTACAGTCTGAAGGTGTCTTCTAGGTTGAGGGTTTAAATCCAACCCTAACACAAAAAGAAAAAAGAACTGCCTGTACCTGATGGCTTGGCAACTTGCTTAGAAAAGGAAGAAAGTAAGGGGCGGAGGAGGGGTATTTATTTCCTTTTTGCACAGGGACTTAAAATCCACCATCATTGCTACCACAAATTACCCCTGGCACCACCTCTCACTCTCCGAATGCTTTGCAGGAACTGAGTTCTCCTCTCACCTCAAGGATGCAAAACATTCAGGATCAGGGGTAAATTCCAGCACTATGTCAACGTTCTTTTTCCTTGGCTGTGAAAGCTCAAGGAAGGATAAAGTGCGACAGTCAGGGTGAGCTACAAAACTCATGTTTTGCAATGTACCTACAATAACGCTTTTTCCAACTTTTCCTGTTAACGAATAATTCATAAAAGCAAGCTAACCATGCCACAAGAACACACTAGTACTTGAATCACTGGGGAAAAAGAGGAACCATAAAACCTTGGGCCCACGTTTGCCCTTCAGGGCACCAGGGAGATACCAGGGAAGCAGTCTCCACAGGATGGGAGCAGGCACACGAGCCCTGCAATACATTCTGCCTGTTGCTCAGATGGCCACCACATCATCTTAGATAGCAGCCATCTACCCAATGTAATGAGGATAAAAAGGTATGAGAGCAGTGAAAGATGCTGAAGGGCCACAGATGGTGAAGGGCCTAGAGGACAAGCCTTATGAGAAACAGCTGAGGCCACTTGGACTGTTCAGTCTGCAACTTCCTCATGAGGGGAAGTGGAGGGGCAGGCACTGATCTCTTCTCTCTGGTGACCAGTGACAGGACTCGAGGAAATGGCCTGAAGCTAAATCAGGGGAAGTTTGGGCTGGATGTTAGGAAAAGGCTCTTCACCTAGAAGGTGGCTGGGCACTGGAACAGGCTCCCCAGGGAAGTGGTCACAGCACCAAGCCTGACAGAGTTCAAGAAGCATTTGGACAATAGCATCAGGCACATGGTGTGATTCTTGGGGTGTTTTGTGCAGGGCCAGGAGTTGGACTTCCAGCTGAGGATATTGTATCATGGTAGGATTCCTACAAGCAGGGGAGCTGCAGTACAACAACCACTTCCAAAGTAACTGAGGTAAGAGGGACAGCAGGGAGAGATCAAAAAGTAACTACTGGTGAAGCTGGGCAGCTGCAGCAAGATTGGCTCTGGTGAGCAAAAACCAGGGGAGGAGAGGAATCTCTCCAGGCATCACCTAGAGCAACCATGTGGGGCACTGGACACACCCCTGCCCCCGTATTCCTGGCTGTAGTTTACTGCTGCACCTCAAGGTCAGAGAAAGGAGAAAAGCAAAAGGCGAACACCAGTAGATCTGGACAGATCTATTTATTCAACTTTTGCTATTGTTTCATAAAGTGGAAAGATCCAGAAACACAGAGACCTCAGAGCAGGCGCAGCCACACAGAGGAAATGAGAAGCAGCAGCTGGCAGAACCACGGGAGCACCTTCCTGCCACAGCTCCCCTCAGCCTGGGTGTGAGCAGTCCATGACCAAAGACCAAAGTCCTTCACACCCAGAAAAGGAGAGTGCTGAGCAGGTCTGTGAGCCTTGGAGAGGGTCCTGAAAATCCTGAAATGCTTCCCTCTTGATGTCTCAGCTCCCTCATCCCCGCGTGCCAGTCACCACAGCCACCCACTGAAGCTTGTCAGGTCCTACACCGTGTTCTAGCTGGGGGAATGAAGGAAGGGAACAATGGATGGGGGGAGAGACTCTTACCTCCCTTTGCTTCCCCAGCCCAGCCTTTTCCCTGCTCCACTCAGACCTGAAAAGCCATGGCTCTCCTGCACATCCTACAACAGAAACACAAGGAGCTTTTCTCCACCTCTCAATTCACCACCCTCCAGGCTCCAGCAGGGACTGCATGGAAATGGCGATATTCCTGTATTGTCTGGATCAACAGTACGGATAAGCTCAAAGAGGGCAAGAGAGGATGGCATAAGAGGGTGAGGCAGGAATGCTTTGTTTCGTCCTGGCTCCAGTGCAGCCCACCCCCTCTCTCGATCGCAATGCCCTCCAGCTCGGACAGGCAAGGAGGCATTGGAAAGGGAGGGGACCTGGGATGCTTATGAATTTTGTTTCCTCTATCAAGGGGACAGCTCACTCCCCCGAGCATGCCTGGCTCTGACGGAGCTCCCTGGAGTAACCTTTATTCCAGTGTGTCGCAAGCATGTATTTCACGGATGGTTACACTGCATCATTATCACCAGACGTTCATTTGACCAAAATAATGTTATTAGCATCGTCAGGTCCATTTCCCCATACACAATTTCTCCCTCCCCAGTACACATACACTCCCTCCAACCCCCAGGCCCCTGCCATCCACACAGGGCACACCCCTCCCCAGCACAAAATCTCATGATGTGTGACACAATGTCCAGGAAAAGAGAACGGCAAGAGAGGCTGGTGAAATGGATGGACGTGCCTTTGGCAATTACTGCGTTCCTTACCCTCTGCCAGTGTTTACCAACCACACAGACACACGAAGATGCACACGCAAAAATCAGAATTAAATCACCAACTATCCAAGGTACACGACTATGGGTGTATGAGAGCACCCAAGCTGCGGTCACAGTTCTACCGGGAGCCCAAATCTGTGTGGCATGAAGTAAAGGTCATCGTGCCACTGTTGTGATGCACTAAAAAAAAGCCGCAGAGCCATCAGGATGTAACACAGAATTTTCTCGTCAAGGGATGAGAAACCTTCGGGGGAGTGGGGGCTGGGAGGAGGAAAGCGGGTGTGCGGATGGGGGGGATGGGGGAAAATGGCAGAAAATGGGGAGGAAAATGAAGAATAGAAAGCTCCACTTCGCTAATCCAAGATAGACAATCCATCCCTTCCCCCCTCTCTACGCCCTCCCTCCCTCCGAAATGTTGGTGCAGATGGATTTCTGTATCTTGGTTTTGCAGCAGTGGGTCTAATGACTCCCATACCAAACCCCCTCGCTATGATAACCCCTCCCACTATTTTTTTTTTAGACCCGGCTGAAGAATAATGTGTTTTTAGAGATAATGGGTTTTATAAAAAGAAAAGAAAAAGGGACGCAGCGCAGACATTATGCGAATAAGCTGCTCCCCGCATCACCCCCATCTTCTCCCAACCACACATTCTGATTTCATCCCCTCCCGTCATTCCCCAGCCTTCCCCCATCAGCTCCCCCAAGGAAAGGAAAAAACCCACAATGTGATCTGGGTAGCCGATCTCAAAATCCCAAGCACTAATCTGCTTGAATTTGTTCTTCCCCTTATATAAGCAGCAGCACGTCAACATGTTCAGTGGAAACGCAGCGTAAAATGAGGCCAGGCTACAGCCATGGAACGGGGTGATATCGGCAGATATCGCTTCTATTGAAAAGTCATCGCCACCAGGTTGATGAAATCAAGTATTGGGCTTCCAGCCGTTCCCTTGCTTTATTTATTTATTTATTTTTCAACGCTTACTCTAATTTTACTTTGTTTCATTTCGGTTTCGCTCTACTTAATTTTTGAAAGGACAAAAGTGAAATAAATAATTAAAAGCCTAGAGACATACCCCACCAGAAGGTGCCCGAATGCTCCAGAAAGAGAATCCTCACCTCCTAACTTTGGGTTTGGTTTTTTTTTTTTTTTAATAAATAAATACAGTCCTGTTGCTCACATTATCCCCAAACTTCCAGTGTCCCCAGCTGCACCTCCCTACTCCCAAAAACCAGACACTTTGTTAGCGAGAGATAAACGTTTAAGAAAGTGCCGAATACTGAAAAGAAACTGATAGAGAAATGGAAAATTATGTCTATACAATAATCCAGTTCATTCAGCTGATAAAGTGCGTTCAGTCACAAACCCACAAGCAATAATCTCTGCAACCTCCTCCCCCAAAAATACTACTAACCCTTACATAAACTTGCTAAACATAACACTGATGACCATTTCAAATGAAACCAGTAACAGACGTAACACCTTTCTGGTTAACACTACAATTAATAACTGACCGTAGCACCACGGCAAACAAAACCTTTTGTGATCCAATTTTCCCCCACCTATTCAACATCTCTCTTAGACTTTTCACCAGTCTAGTTAAGAGTTCGCCCCCTCAAAAAATAGCCCCTCAAAATTTGCAATAAGGAGGAATCGGTGAGCGGTCATTTCAATATTCACCTTTTTAGGAGGGCTGTGTGGTTATTTCAGAACAATTACAGGTAGTAAAAAATACAGGAAGAACAAATAATATTTAGAAAAAAACAAAATAATTTCTTAAAACTATTTGCAACGAAGTGTTGAACAGTTTGACCACAGAAAGGTGGAACGAGAGCTTGGAAAAGCAAAAAGCAGAAAGTGTGCTTTTTATAAACGATTCAATGTTTTTAGCCCCGGTTCTGCCTCCCCAATCATTTGGTTTTTCTGCCGCTGATCTCATGCCTAATCTTTTTTATTGTTTTCTTTTGAGGGAGGAGGAGCAGAAATCAGGAAGAAAAAAAATTTGAAAGAAAAAGTGTTCAATTTTAACAAAATACATTCTTAAAACAGCACTGTTAAATATGTTATTTCCTAGCCACATGAGATTACCATTAAAATAAATTTAAGAGTAAGCAAAAGACGAGTCACCTGCAAAGCACCAGAGTCGGTGCCCTTAGGTAGGAGAATTACATCACTCCCTGACTCAATGGTGTTTTCTTTTAAATTATAAAGCAGGTGTATTTTTTTCTTATAGAAAATAAAAGATAAGAAAAAAAACAATACAACGTTATTTCACATAGATTTCACACGAAAAAAGCACTGAACCAACCTTTAAGGTCACTGACTGCCTGAAAACCCACAGCAGTCACTCACGGTGGAAGTTTTCAGGCAAGACGGCTACTAAATCATTAATACAAACAAATGGAAGGCGGGGAAGAAAGGCGCTACCGTAATAGATCCGAAGACTTGGAAGAGGCAAAAAATATTAAAGAAAAAAACTTTCATCTTCGGGCTCTCTTCTTTTCTCGTTAGTATTTTTATTTAAAGAAATCCCTGAGCCTTAGTCAAACGGCAGGCTCACTCTAAAGGTCTCCCTGCTGTAACTCAGCGTAGTGTCTTCTTTTTCGAAAGCCCCCCCACACACCAATTTTCCATTGCAAAATGCCCCGCCGCGGGAACTGCGATCTCCCAAAAAGTCTAACCAAAGGAGCCGGAGCGTCCCGAGGGTCGGTGCGCGCCCACTCCGCCCGGGCGGGCAGCGCCCAGCCCCGCCGGGGCAGCAAGGAACGGGGAGAGAGGGATAAAACGATCCGAAATAGTTGTCGTGAGAAGGGTGAGGAGAAACCCACCCGCGGAGCTCCGGAGCGGCGGCGCCCAGCGCTCGCCGGGCGGGCAGCTCCCTCCGATCCGATCCGTGCCGTGCCGAGCCGCCCCCCGCCCGCCGCCCCTCTCACCTCCGCAGCC
>VZSE01013652.1:117203-151737 GCA_013398275.1 Promerops cafer | reverse complement strand
CGCCGCGCCCGCCCGACCGGCCCCGGCTTTTAAAGAGACCGCGGGTCCGCGCCCCGGCCCCCGACACGGTCCGCCCGGCCCCGACAGCGGGCACGGCCCCGGGCGCGGGCAGCAGCGCTCCGCCGGGCTTCGCCTCCCACGCTTCCGCCGCCTCCTCCCAGGAAAGAGCTTCGGCGACTTTTCCGCTGCCTTCGGCCCGTCAGCGTCTCGTTCCTCGAGCGCTCCTTCACCGGGCCGGCACAGGAAGGGGGAATTTTTGCCCCTCTGTTCCCAGCAAGGCGAAACCGGGCAGATGCGGCTTATTTTTTTCCTTCAATCTGCCACCAGGGACCAGCCGTCAGAGCAGAGGAAGCGTCTTCCTTAGACAATCACTTTCATGAGTACCCCAAAACCCTTAAAGTTCACAAAGAATTTTCCCTTCTAGCTCAGAGTTTGCCCCAAATCTACTGCGTATTTCAAGTCAATTTCTGCACTGCCCGTTTTATTTAAACCAGCCACTTCGTTTCCTTGTACAAATATCTCAAACTTTTTATCCACTCATTTCCTCGCTTCTAAAAGTAGAGACTACAGCAACTGATACACAACATCGACTATGTTGGGGTCAGTATTTCAATCTTTTAGAGTGTACATCCTAGATATCGTTATTTATCATTTTATCACCATTACTACTTAGCACGGCAAATGTACTGCGGGGAACATGTATGTAAAGATTTTCATATGTTATCATGCTAAAAGTCCACCTCAAAGAAGACTAGCAGACAGGAACATTATGCACATGAGGTGCACACAACCCCAAAAGTGAAGAGTCAAACTTTCTGGCCCCTCTCTCCAGACTCTATGATCTTGTAAAATTTGCGTATGATGCTCATACTGCAACGCCAGACACTTAGGAATGCATTTGCCTTAGGGACAGAATGCAAAGCTTTTTGTCTTTCCTTCCCTCTCTGATCACGTATCCAAAGGTTTTTGTCTTTTTCTATGTTTTGCATAGCAGGCAGCCTACTCTCAGTGCTCAATAAATAATAAATAATTATTATTTTATACAGTATGTATTGATTACCTTCCTACTATCGAAATGCAGCTGTGTCTGAGGTGGATAATAACCACACAGAAACACTAAATAATAGTTACAAGTAGTATTAGAAGCCCCTTGGGAAGTTGCTCTGGAAAACAGTCCTTCCCACACCCTAAAACTTCATATCCATACACAGAGAAGATGATAGAGACCTATTTCAACAAGGTGACAATGGTCCAGCAAAGAGGTATCTTCCTAACCCAAAATTAGCATCCCAAGAGCAAGCTTTTATCCCTTTATATGTTTGTGCAAAGGCAGGTTATTGTTGATTGTTTTTAACCTGTTTTATATGGACAACATAACAGCAGTAAGAACTATCAATCCCTCCTTAGGGCATGGGATTAGATCCTGGTCTCAATTACTGTGAAGAAAATCAGGTATTGCTTCATTTACTTCAGTAGTTAACTCCAGATTTAAGAAGTGCATCTGGCAATAAAATATGGCCTCTAGTACATTTCTTCCCTTGCTGGTAGTTCTGGCAATCTAGCATTTTGTATCTTACGGTTTATCAAAGTAATGATTTGTTGAGATAGTCTTCTGAAACTGCACCACCTCTACCCCTTCTTTGCCCAAGGTCTTCTAAGACCATGCATACACATACTTGCATCATATTTTGATCTGGCTGCCTATCAACAGAGTGTCTTCTATGTAAAATCAATGACAACAGCACTGTCTCCACTTCCAATTCCAAATTTAACCTCTTTGGTTTAGCAGACAGAAAACAGCATGTCCTTTGTGAGAAAAAATAAACAAGCAACTTTTAACCAGCTTAATCACCAAGGGTAAAGTGACCCCAAAAAGATTTGGGGAAAATAAGCTAGTTTTCATCCTATCCTTACAACTGGAGAAAGAAAAGCT
Source organism: Promerops cafer (assembly GCA_013398275.1). Taxonomy (NCBI): domain Eukaryota; kingdom Metazoa; phylum Chordata; class Aves; order Passeriformes; family Nectariniidae; genus Promerops; species Promerops cafer. Next base: position 149,804 of record VZSE01013652.1, on the reverse strand, counting down.
TAGGACACCCATATATGAAATGTCTACAAATTAGAAAAAGGGATAGGAGACTTCATTTAACTGACAAACTTCTATTCAGAGTGCAACACAGAACCAAGGAAGATAACAACTACTTTGAAAAAAATCTTGCCGTGCCTAACTCGGACACATAGACCTCTACTTCTGAAAATTTGTTACAGTTAGGCACCAAAATAGCAGACATCGTTTTATAAATAGGCACAGAATAGTGAGAAAATATTAGAAGAGCAGGGAAGTTTCATTAAGGTTGCAAGGTACATCTTTGCTGGGGTATGGAGCAAAACAGAGACAAGAGGAAAGCAGTGCAATAGGAGAAGTTCTTTGTCCAGCAAGCAATGCTATAATTGCTCAACAGGAGAGTGGATTTTTCTGATTAATTCCTCTAATTCTTTCTTTCTTTCTCATCTCTTGCTCTAGCCCTGTAGTTTGCAAATAAGTTGTATGGAGATGAAAGAAAACCATGATTCCTACAGTGAGGTTTGTACTAGAGCCCTCTAATACTACTTGTCTCCCCAGCACATGTCACTGGCATTGTGGTGAGACTTTTCAGTACGTATGACATGCTCTAGATGAAGTGTTTTGTCCCCATCTAGAAGATAATTAGATACATCAGACTTTTTCAGTGTCTTTATTAAGAAAATAGCCAATTTCCTTTCAAAGGGCCTTAAAAATTAGCAGTGACATAGATTAATAGACCTAGGCACCTGACAGTTCCCTCCCACCACCACCAGAGAGAAGAGGCAAAGGCAAGAACACGCGTTCATAGAAATGCCATTCGCCTTCTTTTGCTTGTTCCCTTTAGAATAAATTTCCAAAACTTTTTACCAAGCCAATTTATAACTAAATTTTATAACTAAAAGACAAAATGCTTTCATAAACTGGGGCAATTCAGTCAGTGCAAGTTCAATAAATTGCTATGTGGGACTGCTCATCTTCAAGGTACTTAGTGTGCTCTGAGATCTGGGCTTGCTAATTCAGGGCAGCAGCTGTAGCAGGCACCACACACAGCTTTTGCTTCGGTCTTGCTAGAGGAGCGAGCGGCTCGCAGGAGCTACCCATCTCCCTGCTGCAGTAGAAAACACACGTGCCCTTAGCACCAGTTCCTGGTTCCCCCCTTTCCTGTTGAGCAGGGGTGAGGAGAGAGAGGGATCAGAGCCTAGAACAGACTCTGGAGACAGAAGTTAGAGGCATCATCCATCATGCCAGGATGTCCAAATGCTGCACCACAAGATCTAGAAGATTCATTCTAAACTAATGGCCTGAGTATGACAGCAGGGGATAGGAAAAGGGGCTGCACTGCAGTATAGACCCATAGAATATAATTTCCTGGTATTCCTCCTTAGATTCTCTAAATTAAATTCACCAAATCCTTGAAATCAAGCATTTGTATGGTACAGTTTAATGGAAATGAGGCTCAAGGGGAATTTGCCATTGAAACAGTGGCAGGAAAATCTGTGCAACATGGCAAGAATGCAATTTATCTCTCTGGCTTTTTTCTTTCTTTCTTTTTTTTCTTTTGGCCATATTAGCATTTTCAGTGTCTTCTTGCCCAGAAGTTAATACCCAAGGTGAATTTGCAAGCTGCAGTCCAAATTGTGATCAGATCTTCTTGGTTGTGCCAAATGAAGCTGATCTTATCTCACTGGTGACCTTATTCTACTTGAGAGAGCAAAACTCATTACAATAATAAGAAATAACAGAGATGGGGAACGTAATCATGACAGTGCTTGGTCAGAGCTCCCTTTACCATCATTTCAGAGGATTAGTTCTAAGCTCTTCTGCAAACACCATTTTTAACTCCAGCTGGAGGTTCAACCTCCAGAGTTATTCTGACCACTTGCAGGACATTGCCATTTATTCTTGATTCAGAGGCCTCTTCCTCCTCCAAGCATGTTCTGTTGCATTTATTTAATAGAAACTTTACACACTGTATACAGGAACTAATTTTCTGAGCACCATTTTGTTTAAGTGAGTGTGCAGGGGACAGAAACTATACAGACACAACTTTGAGTGTGTGGAAGTGTATGAATGAACAAAAAACCCTTTATGTGTGTAACCAAGAATGTAAGGGTGAACCCATTCAGGTGAAAGGATTCCTTGTGGGAAGAGTGCCTGAGAGAGATTAAATAAGTGGTGCGTGTGCAAATGCTGCAAGAGCAAAATCATGTAGGAAAAAAAGTATATTTCATTGCATCAACTGATTTGGGGAAAGAAATTATGCAAGCCCTTCTCCAAGTTTCATACACTTTTTTCCACCATCTTTAAGAGCATCATTGTAAGAGGATGGATTGTATGTGTGTATTTACACATAAGCATTAACAACAACAGATGAGACAGATGTAGGTGCATGCCCTGTTCTACAAGAGAGAATAAAATAAAAGCTGTACATTCTTTAAGCCAGCGATACAAAATTTAATGCTTGTCACATTGGCTTTGTGACCTCCACTACCAGATATTAGACACATATCTACATCTCATTCTAGGACAGCACATCCATTGCCATCTCCCATTGTCAACAAGCCCACCGTGACCTTGACTCAGTGCAGGCCAAAAGGAAGAGAGCCACTTCCTAGGGGCAGCAAGTAGCATCCAGTAAAATGGCCAAAACCAAAGCCACAGTTCAGAGTCAAAGCACAGCCTTCCAACAAGTATTTCCACCAGTTTTGAACTCCATTCTTTCTTGCTTTTTTGTATCTTATAACTCCATGGGGTCACTCCAGTTTCCATGAGGTCATCCAGCCCCTCACCTGCAGTAAGACTCAGTAAATATTTGTTGCTTACTACGTCTTCCACTTGAACTCTGCCTTCTCTCCTTGTTTCTGAATCCTCAAATGGAGCCATGAAAATTAACCAATGACATCACAGTGTGCTTCCCTGGCAACAAATATCATGTCATACCTGCATCTCCATCAACAGGGTTGGGTAAGAATAGGAATTGGTGAGTACTAAAAGAGGAAGAGCTAGAGAGACATGCAATCAGAAAAGCTGGATTTAACATGAGTGAAAAATAAATCTCTCTTTAATAAAATGCTAATCTAATGCATCCACAGGATGCTACTCCTCGAAGAACTTCAGCAGCTCCTCAAGGAAGATTAAATATTATTTCCCTTTTGCCTTTGACCCCTTCAGTGACCCTGAAGTACAGACACCTTGATTGCTCAAGATCATTGGTACTAGATAGGAACATTTCCTGCTGTATCCACTAGTTAACACTCCAAACAATGTTGGAAACACAGACAGTTTGGAACTTGTATCTGGTATTGCATTTAGTCTTTAGAATCAAACCCTAGCAGTCTCATGTCAAACACTTACCTGTAGCTGGCCACTTATCCACACAAGACAGAAACCCTTCCCAGCCAACAGGAGCAGGTGAAATAAAGACATGAGTGCAGAATAACAGCATTGGGGCACAACAAGGCAGACTGCCTGTTCTTTCTCTCAGAAATCAGACCCCTCAGACTGACTACAGTACCCATCTCATGTCTGAGTTAAGAGTAGATTCCCCCACAATTTTTTTTTTATCCCATGAACTCCTGAAAGGTGTTTGCAAGCATCATGTTATAAGTAACTGATCAGTTGAGAAGCTCTCAGGATAAGGAATAACTGCTGCAACCAGTGCCTTTCTAATGGTTCAGTTATTTCATTTTAAAACCCTATGCACTATTTTGGATAAACATGATAAAAATGGAACAACTGTTATTTTCTCTGCTTACATGCCAGACAAACACAATGCCTTCAAACATCATTCTATCTGTAGGAGGAAGTACTTCTCATTCACAATCAGATGCCAATAAATGTCTTTTTTTGGCATGAATCTGTAGTGTGAAGATTTAAGATGAGATGAGACACCCCAAATAGGACTCCAATAAAACCGGGGCAAGAGGGGAAAAGTCTCTTCCTGCTGCTATAAAAGAGTGGGGACTGGGAATTTTGTAGCTTCAACAAAATCCTTCAAGGAGCCAAAAAGAGCAAAACATACCTTCTTCTCACTTAGCAAACACTATTTTTGCCTTTTAGCTTCTGTTTGGTGATAGGCGTGGCATATCTCCAGGGCAAGCCTAAAGCATTGCTTTTGACCTTTAAAACACTATAGGCCTCTTTTTCAAAATTAATAGGCATTAGGTATCCATGAAACTTAAGCACTTTCTGAAAATCCTAGTGAGTATCTAGAAAATAGATGGGTATCTTTTCCTATCTGGAAAATCCAACCCTCACCACCTTGGGTTTCATCACGTCTTTTCTCAAAGGAGGTTAAGCCAACACTGACTCCCAGGCACACAAGCAGGTCCATAATGAAGTAGCAGCCAGGACTCTGCCCTACAGTGCTTGCAGGGCTGTGCCCTCCTGCATGTCTCCCCTCCACACCTGGTGAAAGGTTTGACCGATGCTGTGAGGCTGACAGCAGGCCTGTGTTGCCCAGTTACAGGTTCTGCACCCATCACTCTGTATTAAGGCACATTCTTGCATTTCCTGGGCTCAGTCTAGCCTTTAAGACAGGCAAGTTGAAAAGCTAGACAAATGCATATATTCAAAAAAAGGGACAGCAAAAAAAATGGAGAGCAGTTCCCCTTCTATAGCCTGGCCCCTGTGTCCCAGAGCAAATACAAACCTTGCTTTAGGGCACTATATAAATTGGTATTATAAATTCAGATGGTGCACCAGGGAGTGCCTCATTCTGTATGATTGGAGTCATTCTCAGGAGCAGTTCAGGCACTCAGCCTGCCACATGCGACTGCTGCCCCAAGGGCTGCCATTACAGATGCATTATTACAAAGCGCTGCAATAAAGCATGAACTAAAACAACTTCATTGAAATGAAGATTAATACTGAACATGTGTTCACCTCCGTACACTCAGAAGGAACAGTCCAGCAAACACAAGCACCACCGTGCTGGGGCTGATGGGCTAGGGGAGCACTGTGCTGGCCAACCACCGCTATTGCTGAAGGCAAGCAATACATTTCCATAGCATCTTATAAGTGTCCACGGATGGATTTAATGCAGCAGCTGTGAAGCAGAGAGTGAGGCAAGCAAAATATGTAGAGTGCTGAAACATGCAGAAAAGTGAGCTGTGTTTGAAGCAGAAAACAGAGAGGGATGCTTCAAACCTAGAGAAGAAATACCACTCACTGCAGAATGATCCGTGCCTTTAGTTATCGCAGACTTCAATGGATATTGATGGATATTCTCAAGCATTTCAAAGTGTTGTACCCACATGAGACTTAGAGGTGAGAAAGATCAGCTAAGCTGATAGTTCTTCCATTCCACTCACTATCAGAACAAGATTATTCCCCATGATCTATTTGTTGGTGCCATTGTCACCTCACTTAAACTCTCTTATACCATACAACACTCACTACCTCCCCCTTCTGATGCCCTTTGAGAGCCTCATAAATTTCACCATTGACATAAACTGAGGGCCATTACATCCACATATTTCCTGCTCAAATTAAACTCCTGATAGTCTGTTATGTTTTAATGGCCCAACTTTTATGCTTCCTTTTCCTGATGTAGGTTTTTCACTCTTCCTTTCCTTGAAATCATTGTAAGGCTCCTAGCAAAACTAGCTGTGACTACTGACTGCAGGTCCCAGTGGATTCATTCCTTCATTCTAGCAACCAAATTAGACCTGAATTTGTGGTAGTAAGTATAAAGGGATCTAGAACAGACACAATGCATGACACCCAGAAGAAGTGACTAAGTCAGTTCTGGAAGTGAGTACTCCTAGATCCTTTTGAAGTCTCTCAGACATGACCCAATGTGAAGGCATTGAAAAGCAGCACAACATTGTCTTCTTACTAAGGGGAAAAAAACCCACATGGGTAGGGGCAGATGGCATTTCACAAGAGGAAAAAAGCATTGGTTGCTATATTACACCTCCAAAGTAACAGATTCATGATTGATCTGCATGATGGTATTTTGCACTTTAAGGGAAAAGCAACAATCATCTCTGAGGGCACTCCTCACAGAACAGAGGCTTTGACCCTTGGGAATCAACTGCATGCAAAGGCCTTTATTTATCATTTAGCAGCGTTTAAGACCTCACAGATGATCTGTCTTTGGGATAACACCCAGATAGGCACATTGTAATAAATGACACAGGTAGCTTAGGAAAAAAAAAAAAAGAAAAGAAAACAAACAAAAAACAGAGTCATGCATCTCTGTATATGGTCTGGAAGTGAATGTGGGGGAAAGCACTAATAAGAGAACAGATGCCCTCATGATTCTGGCATCTACATTGCTTTCTGTTTCTGGAATGAAAAAAAAATAATTTGTCATAAAAATAAACGAACTGACATCAAATATTCAAATTTTAGGGGGAAAAAAAGACTGACGGGGATATGTAAATACACAGTAAACAATCAAAAGCTCCTGTTAACAGGTTTGTCTTTTCTCCCAAGTTGACAGGCACTGCACCAATGCAGCTGAGAGAGAATGAGACCTGCTGCATGCAAACAATTCCTAACAGAGCTAAAACTCTGCACTGAACATGGACGAGGAAAGGTTGGGCAGCTGCCTTTAGACAAGGCTGCCGTGTCACTGCCAATTCAAAGGGCAGTACTGTAAAGCAATGGGTTTGAATTATATTATTTCACAGCAAGGTGCCATCCATTCCTCCTTGCACTGCAATTTTATATCCCAAAAATAGAGTGGCCTTCACAGCCCTCCCACAGTGTACCTCTCACACCACCACAAATACAGCTCGATAACAGCCCATTGTCATCAATATGCTCCTGACTGAAGATGACTTAATAAAACGTTCTTAGAAGCCAGTCAACAAGACTTTTACAATTAAAAGGGAGTCATTGTTAAGCTCCAGTGAATTATTGTTTCACTCAGTTCTCCACCCTTCTACTAAACCAGACATAACACTACATCCCAGGATGGACCTATGCTATGTCTAGCTCTCAATGGAGAACTCTGTAGACCTCTAAAGCGACAGGACTTCTGCTATGATCTTAAAACACAACTTTGAGGACCTACAAATCTCCTAGATTTAGACTATGTGTGGAAGCCAACAAAGATCCATATGCTGATGTGTCAATGCCTTCATAGACCTGATTCACATCACACAAAGATACATCAATCCTTATGCAGGCTTCCTATGCAATGACCATTACATTTCTGTAACGAGCAGATTCCTGCTAGGCAAAATGTTATTTGGATACCTATACTCAGAGCTGGAGGCACTGAAGCTTTCTACCCAAGAGGTCTAGGATCAGGATTTGAACTGCAATAAAATAATTGGTGTACCTGGTTAAATGATGAGGCAGTGCCTCTCAGCATTGGCCTTGAGTACACAGAAGACAGAATCCTCCAATAGGAACTAATCCTTTAGCTGAAGGAAGAAATAGTCAGAAGACCCACCAGGTCTGCAGTTGCTACATTTCATATTACTATCCTAATAAACAAGAAGGTTTCAAACAGGCTCTAATTAACAAAGTTTTGCTTAGCCCAGTGCTGTCTCAGCAAGAGGCTCCAGGGGTTAAGTCAATGGGACTGACATAACCCAGACAAAGGCAAGTGTCAGTCAAAGATGAACTGCAGTGTCTGGAAAATACTGTGCTCCACTAGATGCAAGGAGTCACAGTGATCATATGCAGCATGCTTAGGATCACCCCATGCACAGGCAAATTCATAACAGATGACTCCATCCTACCCCATCCAGCTACAAACCACAGCTGACTGTTGAGATACTGGCCTGCAGACAGAAGATACTGATTATCTTGTCCCTTTTTGCCAGGCACAATCTGAGAACCATAGCTTAACCTGCTTGTGGTATTACTGAGCATCACTGCAGAAAGGGTCATGTCATCTCTGAGTTCATGACAATATCTGCAAGAATTATGCAAGAAGTGCTGCTGCATCAGAAGTAAATTATTCTGTGTTTTGTGCAAGACAGAGTTTTACTGGGCAAAGAAGTGTAACTTCAGAAATCTTTTAAACAAGGAAGTGTTACAATCCCCTGTGTAAATGCTTGCTGCAGAATAGGAGGTGCCTTTTCTTGTTTCCCTTGGTTTAAGCTCCCTCCAAAGTGATGCAAGCTGACTTGTGAACAGTTATCTTATAAAGAAACAATGAATTTATACCAACATATCAATTTAAGTTCACACTTACACATACCAGTATCACTTCTCCAGGCAGAAAACTTATTAGATAAAGGACTTTCATAGCAGTATCAACAGCAAAAAGGAAAGAAGCTACATCAGATACCAACCCTGACAGAGAATTGGGGTCATCTCCCTGGTCTTGTCTCCTACCTCTGGAAGAAACCATGGTTTTGTGTCAAGCTGAAATGACTGAGAGATGGAACCTGACAGTCCAGACACCTGCAGCCATGTCTATAAGCCAGTCTCCTTCTCCATACTTCATCCAATTTTAAAATGAAAAGCCCCTCTCCAACCACCTCCCATATCTTTTACAAAGGTTAACTATTTAACACTAAAGATACTTACTATAAACAAAAATAATGGAAGGCTGTACCTGAAAAATCTTGAGAGATAGATGAGTTACTGCCCTGACTGCAATTTTTTTATGTTTGGGGGGTTTTTTTTCAAATTTTTGAAGACAGAAATCTGGCTAAATCCCATCTTTAAAGATCTTCCATATTAACATAAGTTGCCCTACTGTAAAACATTCAGAATTACTCTTTCCTTCTCCCTCTGTGTCGGGAAAAAAAAAATAAAAAAAAAAAAAAGCCTCTTGCAAGGGGTTATGATGCATCTTTAATGACAGAGCTGAGAGAAGTGCCTGCCATACAAAGAAGCTAATCAGTCAATCAAGAGCCAGCTCACCAGACAGAAGCCGTCAGTGCCTAACTGCTCTGTCTCCACCTGTCCAGGGAAACAACAAAACACAGTGGTACATGCCTGACAATTCAGTGCAAAATAGCACACATATTTATCTATTTCTAAGCATCCAAGTGGCTAGTTTTTGCTTCAAAATAGCATTTTCAGGAATAGCAAACCTAGCACCACACACATACCAGTGTGCATTTGAAATAAAGCTAGTGACTCTCTTCCTTTTTGAAAACAGCAGCAATCCTCAAGAAACAGAAGGGCAGTAGGTGAGAATTGGGCTAGCTGGAAAATCATCTGCCATGAGCTTGGCAATCTAGATCAGTTAAGTGAAGAATTGTAATTTGAAGAAGGAAATATATCTCTTAAAACCAAAACAGGAAGGGGCTATAGAAGCTGTATGGTTTTGTATTAGTGGGAGCATAAAGGTCATCATTTTTATTTCCTGGGTTCAGTATTGGCTGAGACAAACCACACTATCCTTGCCTGCCTCAGTTTCCCCAGCTAGACAATAATAATGAAGCCTACCTACTTTATAAAGGGATGATTGATTTTGCAGCTGACTTCATTAATATTCACAAAGTGCATGGAAACCCTTGCATGAAAAGTGCTGCCCAAGTCCTGACTGTTAAACCTGCCATTTTGCTGCGTGCTCTTGTGAAAAAAGTTCAATTTTTTTTTAACAATTCTCTTCAGACAAGGGAGTGTTTGGGAAGTGTTTGGCATACAAAGACTTCATAAAAGCAGCAAGTGGCTTGAAATAACCCGCTCGTTATCCCGCGGCGGCGTGAGGGCGATCGCGCCGCGATGCCCGCGGCCGGTGCCGCTCTCCACGGTGCTGAAACGCGCGGCGCTGCCNCCGGGCCGGGCGGGCTCTCCCCTGCCCTCCCCTTGGCCGCCCCGGGCCGGGCGGGCTCTCCCCTGCCCTCCCCTTGGCCGCGCCGGGCCGGGCGGGCTCTCTCCTACGCCCACCCCGCGAACGGAACTTGCTCGACGTGAGAGGTGGGCCGGGCTGCATGGCTGCACTGCCAATCGTTGCAGCGCGTCCTTGGACTATTTCAACACACAAACCTGAGCTTCGAGTCTAGATCCTGTTGCCCGTGCTTTCTGGCCTGATGGCTTCCTGATGAGAGGCGGCTCAGGTCACAACTGATCTGTGATCTCACCAGATTTCACAGTATGAGCATCTTTCCTCATGCTTAAGTCAGAGAGAGGTCTGTGCGTGCAATGGGTCTAAACCTTTCTGTGTACAGAAGTCTTCTGTGGAGCACTCTGAACTCAGCTTTCTGCACCCTGAAGCATGACCTGACTTAAAGCAGTCTGTCACTCGTCTATTCATATGACAGGGAAAGGCAAGAGGAATAGCTACAGACTGTGGATTACAAAATAAGTAAATTAAATATTACTTGGAGGGTAATCTCTGCAGCTTACCTACCTTTATCTTTTTATTCTGGGTCACCACCTATCTAGTTATTTCTATGCTGACAGGGGGCTTGGCCAGCAGCAAGCCTCAGAGCACTGTGCAGCTGTTCTGCAGGAAATAGTCTAAAAAACAGGGAAAACATGTCTGTCGTATTTAACCCCAGCCAGCAACCAGGCACCACAGAGCCACTTACTCCCCCACCAGCCGGATTGGGCAGAGAACCAGAATGGTAAAAGCTGGAAAATGCATGTGTTGAGATAAAGAAAGTTTAAGTTGGTACACAACAAAGCAAAGCCAAACAAGGAATTAATTCACTGCTTCTCATATTAGGCAGGGGTTCAGCCATCTCCAGGAGAGCAGGGCCCCACCACATGTAACAATGACTTGGGAAGACAAACACCATCACTCCAAACATCCCTTCCCTTCTCCTTCCTCCCACTTTCTATACTGAGCATGATGTCACATGGCCTGGAATATCCCCTTGGTCAGTTTGGGTCACCTGTCCTGGCTGAGTCTCCTCCCAATATCCCCTGCATCCCCAACTTCCTCACGAGCATGGCAGGAAGTACAGAAAGCAGAAAAGGCCTTGGCTCTGGGTAAGCTCTGCTCAGCAATAACAAAAACATCCCTCCATTATCAACCCTGTGTTCAGCACAAATCCAAAACACAGCCCCATACCAGCCACTGTGAAGATAATTTACTCCAGCCCAAACCAGCACATCTCATCTCTTTCATCAAAAGCAACACTTGAATGAAAGGAAGCACACGTTTTCCATGTGCACTCCACTGGTAGGGCTCACATAACAGGAAACCTTACCTGATCAGAGAATCCTACTGTCAGCCAGAAGGAAGAGGGGACAGGCCAGGTGTCCAACATACAATGCACTATACAGGAACAAACTTGATATTTTGTTCATGAAATATACAGTGACTGGCCCCTTGTTCTGCACTCATCATGGGTAAAGACAGCAGTGAGGGGAAATGCCCTGTTTTCTACTAGGTCTTTTGAGGCTCATTAAATTACCCATTGTTTTCTAACCTGGATATTTATGCCCTTCCCTTGTGAAAAAGGACAGCAACTAAAACTGTAATCCCCAATGCAAGGAAAAAACCAAACTGCCCCAATCTTATACTTCTCTCAGGGACCATTTCTAGGTGTGAAAAGGCAGCTGGGAAAATACTTCTCAGAGTCACAGATATATATTAGACTAAATTAATTCATGTTTTTAAGGCTCAGATATTATAAGAATGCAAGTCATAGAAAAAGCTTATCAAAAAAATTAAATAAAGGGTCCTAAGTGCCTACCTCTAATCTTTGGAAATCTCAGGATGGGGAAGAGAGATAAATAAACCCATACTCGCTCTGAGGGTTAACTCACTGTCATGGCTAAAATCCAAACTGAGTAATTACATTCCGTCTCCTGAGTGTGCCCTTGAAGTTTCTGCTAAGCATGTGACTTCCCTTCACTTCCTGTTGCCAAGTTTTGTTACGTGTGCCTAAGTATCATCTGTGCCCACCCATATGACCTGACACACTGCAGGAAGAGGAAGGTTTTGTTCATCCCCCACCCTGCAATTTTTTTGATGAAAGGTCTTGTTGCATTATCATACCTCATGTGAGTTCCAAATGCATTTTGCTGGGGCTGCTTCACTATTAGCAGCAATACCATATTTGCTCCATAGCACATTTTATAAATACCTTTTCCCAGTGACAGCTATACTAGGAGTGTGCCAAACCTCTAATATCCACAGCACAGCTCTTTATACTGCCTTATTTAACAGATGCTGAAAAGGCTGAGAACATGCTTGCTGTTTGTCTTCAGCATGGGGTTTAAAGTTTGGCATTAGAATCATTTCCTGTACTACAGCAAGGGCCTTTAAAAATCCCCACAAAAATCTCCTTGTGATACTAACAGAGCCGTGAATTGTCTCTTGAAGACACTTTTATACATCTCTTTATTGTCTATTTACTTAGGCTTCCTTCTTTACAGCACATTTTTTTCCTAACAGGAAATATGTTTTATACCCCTACAACATTACTACAGAGAAGCCAGGATGAAGATGCAGCAAAGGCAGCTGCTTGATTTTCCTGGAATTCTTCCTAACATTAGAAATGCTGGGAAGGAGATTTCTAAAATGCCATTGAGACTAAAAGGAAACAAAAACACACACACAAAAAAAACCCCCAAACAAACAAAACAAAACACCACCCAAACAAGCAAACAAAAAACCAAAAAGCCAAAACAAAAAAACCCATCCACATGAACTTGCTCCCCTAACTAGATCTTACATTCTAAAGATATACAAGCACCTTGTTCAAACTGAAAGAGATTACCATTAGCCACTTGAATATTCAAAAATCTGGTCCCCCAAGTCTCTATTTTCTTTTTCACTTGGCATCTTGAACCCTGCTAGCCAAGATACAGTATCGTCTTATAAAACTAAGAGATTCACAGGCAAAAGGCTTCCAAAAGATCCCAAAATGCACACATCCAAGCAGACTGTATTTCCTGGAAGCTGCAAAAAAAGAGAACTTCATTCTGAAGTTAAATCAATTACCAAGGCTTTTTTTTTTTTTTTTTAAATCTAATATCAAGCAGCAAGCGGGAAAGGTAGATTTTCAATACCTGAAAAAAAAAATAAAAACAAGGAATTCTAGTTCTTATAAATGTTTTCCATCTACACAGTAAGTAACCTCCATTAACAGAGAAGAGGTCTGTCTTGTAACATGACATTCCAAAGTGCTAAAAACCTGAAGCTCCATTTAACTTCAATAAAAGCTGTGGAGAATAAACCAAAAATTAGACCAGAACTGTCTGACAGTATTTTGCTACACTGGGGGCAAGCAATTGCCTTCATCCATACCCAAAAAGAGGCCAACTGCCATATGTAACTTGGCATCCCAAATGATTTCAAGGCTGAGATACACAGAAGGATGCTCAATGCTCACCTGCTTTTGAAGGAGCAAGATGAGTAAGGCACTTGAAATCCACCCTTCTGAACATTAGCAGAGCAACAGCTGCAAAATACCAGTCAGAAAGATTGAATTACTTGCAGGAAAGGCTACAAAGGAAGGGGCAGATAGTCCTCTGCTTGGAAGGCTTGGAAGTTCCCAACTCAAACCAGACAAGGAAGGCACTGCCTGGACTGTTAAGTGTCTACGGTATGCACTTGGTGACTAACCACAGTCAAGAGATATGTAGGCAGCTGACTCCAACACCAACAGCAATTCTACTCCTCTGAATTGCACCTACTTTTTTAATAACTTCACTCCAAGGTCAAGATATATGTTTATGTGATCCAGACCCACAGCTGTCACCTGTAAAAATGAAAGCCATCTACTTAGGGAATGCTGGAAATGTCCCATACAGTTGAAGTCCTTTGGCAGTGAGAATAGAAATGTTCAGCTGTTCTAGAACAATAAATCACAATGACAACACAGACTGACATGGAACATTTTCTCTCCAAGAGAGCATTTTTATGCTTTGCACCTTTTCCTCCTATTTGCAATACAACCCACATTCTGTAATCTCAGTAAATGACCATTTTCCATGCTTGACTCAGACTAGCTACAGAAATGAAAAGGCAGGAGCATCACAAAAAAGTGACATAAGTGAATGAGCCATCTGATGACTACTTACTAAAAGAGACCTAGGAACCTCGTGTTCCCCCCACCCTCCAATTTGTCACTGTAATGAAAGCTAGGATACTGAGGTCATACAACTGCACACTCAGGGGATTGATGTAAATCCCTGCAAGACATCATACACTCTCTTCATACAGGACAGCTCTCTAGCCAGTTAAAATGGGCTTCATCCTTGCTTTGGTTCCCTATGCTGTCTCATCTCCTCATTGGACTTTGCTTTGCCTCAGTGAACTCCCATTGTTCACAGGAGAACATGAAGGTTGATGAATTTATCCTCACATTACTCTCTGGAAGGCAGAGAAGTGTCAACTTCTCATCTGCAAAAGGGTGATAATTAAATGCTGAGAGAATAAATGACTCGCACAAGGTCACTTGGGAAGTATGTGGCAGAACTGAAAATTAAATGCAGATCTCCAGAGCTGCAGGTCAAGGCCCAGAACACAAAATCTTTCTGCCCTGGTGGCACAGTGAAGATCAGATTCCCAGCATACCATAAGACCCTCTGTAGGAATGTGTGTGTCACTGATACTGACACATCTTAGGTGTTGTTTATCTGTAGGAAGAATTGGATACATTTCAAAGAATCAGGTAAGCATCAAAGACTAAGCAAAGAGGAAAGCAACACAGAAACAGAATCTACCTGAAAAGTTATGAAAGGCCTTTTCAACATCTTGTATAAGGCAAATATGCCCCTATAACCTTTTCTTGGGCATACTACTAGTCCAGGGCAAAAGCTGACATCAACACCATATTTAATGCATAGAAATCATAAAATGCAACCATGGAGCTATCTTTGTAATTTAACAGAAGACTTGTTAACAGATTAAAGATCTTGGTAGTGCTACAGGTAGTGTCAATAGTTTAATAGCTATTTATCTGCACCTTCACATCTTACTTGCTATGCAAACTTCTGCTAAACACACTCTTTTAACCTTCCTTTTCTTTCATTTGCAGATGCTTCCAGCAGATATATGTGATCAGATTTTCCCCCATATGTGTAACAGGTTTCCTTCATATCTGTCCCTAAAAAGCTTTTAACTCTCAGGCTTTCAACAGGAAATGAGGCACTGGAATAAGTTGCCCAGAGAAGTTGTGGATGCCCCATGTCTGGAAGTGTTCAAGGCCACGTTGGACAGGACTTCGAGCAACCAGATTTTTTGGAAGGTACCTCTGCCCATGGCAGGGGGTTGGAATGTGATGGTTTTTGAGATCCCTTCTGATCCAAACCATTCTATGATCTTAACTAGTATGTGGGTCCTCCATCTGCTGCATTTTGAAGCTACGAGTGACATAACATTGTCTCTGCAGAGGAAATGTAGGGGTCCTGTAAACCATAAAGCCTCCTTAAGAAACCAGCGAGGTATGAGGAAGATGCCTGGGAAGCAGCACAGAGCTGAGCTGTTATGGAAATTACACTGGGTGGTGGGGCAGGGAGGTACTTTTGAAGGTACTAAGAGAGAAGCACATTAAAAAAAGGTGGAGAGCTGAGAGAGGAAGAAACTCATTCAAGTGGAGACCTGAACCAGCTGGATAGCAGCCCCATCTTTGATTTCATAACAACCAGGCAAGGCATAACAGTATTCTGCAATTCTTCAACTCTTGGTGCTCCTTTTTAAGAGGTATCAGTGCCACAATGGATTCTAGTGACTCTGCTCATCACTAATCCCAGGTGTTTGCCTCATGTCTGTGGTGATTCCTCCTCTGGTCTAATGCATGTTGCTACACTGCTTTGGTGCTGTCTGAACTCTCTGTGAAGTCCCAGAGCAGCCTTTGTTCTTAATGTGTGCACAGAAGAAAGCAGATGGGTAAAACCTAACTCGGACAATAATAATAATAATAATAATAATAATAATAATAATAATAATAATAATAATAATAATAATAGCAAATCAGATGCTGTCATCACAGTTCTGAAAAGTTGCTATTGACTTAGTAAAAGTTGTGTTTGTATTCTAAAAACTCAGTTACAAAGTTGTGACATTAATTCTCCGCTTCACTTGGACAGCTCAGCTTTCCATATTGCAGTCTAGTTTCCACATAATTCCGTGTTGTTTCATCAAATAAAATATTTGGAAATATTCTAACTATAATATTTTCTTTCAAGGCATATTTCACCATCAAAATAAGTTCATATTTGTTTTGCATTTTTAAAATTATATAAGTATTCATGGTCAGAAGTAGTATTTGGAGTAGAGAAAAAGATCAAATGGCTATAAATTATAGCCTAAAGGGAGTTAATAACTGTACTCCATTTTTTCTAGTAAAGTACTGAGGAAAAATTTCACCATGAAAAAAAAATCTCTGAAATAACTGGGGGAAAAAAGCCAACCAAACATGTTTTTGTGTTTCTCATTTTTTTTTAAGTTTTTGCTTAATACTCTTAAGATGGTCACTATAGGGTGTCATCAAATTATACCTTTGGAATTACAAGAAGTTAGGATTATCCAAAGGCTTAATTCATCCTAAAGAACATCCCCAGATGAGACATCCAACTGTTCTGTACAAGAACCCAACTTTACCCTCTACTCCTATGGGAATATTGCAGAGTATCCATAGACAAATCTGTTCTACTGCCAGTGAAGAGTAAATGCTGCTGCCCTGTCTTGCTCTGGCATTCACACAGCTATTTTGGTTTTAAAAAAACCCCAAACAATCAACAAAAAAAACTTAAAGTCAATATCCTAAAGCCTTTCTTGCCCTGTTCTTGGAGGATGTATATGCTGGTATATAAGAATAATCTCGCATATTTTTTACTAATATCTCAACAATACAATACTGTATTCCTATCAGGTCTATCTAACCACTGCCCACTGATTCCAGCTGATAACATCTGTTTACAGTGCCTATGCAGAGATAATTTATAGATCTAATACTCCAGAACTGCCAATGGCCCAAAGCTGATCAGTGAATTTGCCTGCTAGAACCAAAGCTGCACGCCCCCTTCACAGCCAACATCTCTGCTAATGAAAAAGGGAAGGCTCACCAGGCTGGTATCACTAGGAGACTCACCCCCTCCTTAAAAAATATTTTTTTGTTGTCCTTCTTCTTCCTCTTCCAAATCCACTGCTCTTAGCCCGAAGAGGCAAATTTCAGCAGGGCACCATGTAATAGCTATCCAAAACAAATAGAAAAAGCTAAACCCCATAAAATTTGAGCAGCAGCTAGGTCAGGACTAGTAACTTACATGGAAGAAGAAAACTAAAATTACTTTCAGTATTAATAGGGCAATTATGGGACTAAGGACCATTGACAAAGGCTCAGGTAGAGCAGATGTCTCTGCACAAGCCTCAGATGACAGCTCTGGTTGCCCCACTGCCAACACTACCCCAGTGGATCTTACAGCCGGGGCTGACAATAATAGTAAAACAGGACAACTCTCCCTCCAGGTGACACTCTGTCCTCTGAGCAACACTACACACACCATAATGGGGCAGCATAACCATTATCAGGAGAGAAGCAGTTGGAGCTGGGCTGAATGCAGATGTAAGCTGCCCGAGAGCCCACAAGGTACTGTGCAATGCAGTGTCCTACTCAGTTCAGAAAGAAGTATTCCCAGGTGTGTGAGGCAGACCCAGAATGCCCTCCCACAACAGATGCAGCCTGCATGGAAGCATGGATTTTGCACCCATGAATATACTTAAAATGTGATAAAAGAAGGAGGAAGATGCAGTAGATGGGGAAATGAAGTCTTCACGTTTTCATGGCACAATAGTTTCAGGGGTCCCACAGGGTCACGTGCATCATTTTCAACCTGGCAACACCAAACATGCAAGGCATTGGGTGACTAAGACACAAAATTAGACACATAAAAATGATTAACTTTCAGACCCTGGGGGTTTCTCCTTTTGATGTAAGCATCTCTTCCCATTGCTGCAACTTCATCATCTTTGCTTTTGAGGGAAGCAAATTCTGATGACTCCAGCGGAAGAACACCAAACCTTGGATGGGAGTCAGAGCTTTGACATCAAAGTCAGCAATGCCCCTGCAAAATGAGGTGCAACTGAGAAGCACAAGCATAGTCACAGGTCCCTTCTCTTCTGTAATTTTGCCTTCAGCATGCTCACCCTTCCCAGAGAGGAGGGAAAGGACACAATGACAGCTTCACCACACCTTTGCTGGGATTGGCAGCTTCATACTATGTGACTACCACATTCTTCTCTCTCTGATCTCTCAGTTTCCACTCTCTGGTTAACATCATCCCTGTTGTGCCCTTCACACTCTTTCCCTCTCAGATACACTTCACCATCTAAGCTTCTTCTCCACGTTTTGCCACCTTCTCTCCTCCATACAACCCCATTCCCAGTCCTTCTAAGCTGCTCCCACCTAAACCTTTTGCTCTTTCCCTCCTCTTAGCCCCTCTCTAACCCTTTGACCCTTTCTCTGCTCTCCTCACATCTACAGCTGCAATCCCATTCTCTTCCCTACTCCTCCCATCAGCTTGTACTCCATTCCCAAACCTTCTTGCTCCCTCAGACCCTGTTCCCTACCCCACACCTCACTTTCCTTTCTCAGTTCCCACACAGGTATTTCTCAGCTCTCACCACTTTCCTGAGGGATCATCCCTCCCACTAAGCCCAGCTTGCCCCTTTTGTTTATACACACAGTCAGGTCTTCCCTCTCCAGCTTTGCTTCTAGATCTGCCACATTTAGAGAGTCACCCTGCCCTACTTAGGTTCCCTGACCTAGTTATAGCAGAAATACCAATTCTAAGCACTTGAGAAAAAAGGGCAGTAGGAGGAGAGAAATAATATCATTATGTTTTGAAATAAAAACAAATCCACCAGCCCAGGGCTGCTGAGTTATCTCAGCTATGACCATTCCCGCAGGGAAGCAGGAGCAGCAGTTCACTTGATATTTTCATGCCAGTGTGGCCTTAGACAATTCAAACCAAGACATCACCTGGAAAGATGGTCTGTAGTCTCTTGCTATCATCCCATTTTCATTTTTTGATTCCAGCCTCATTCTTTCTGGCCTTACTCACCCAGAGCTTGTCCTGACCTCCACACAGGAATTTCACAGAAAATCTGGTTTTGCCCACTGCTCTCACCAGCCCTCCTTGACTGTGGATCCAGGCTACAACAGCAACCTGTTGGCTCAAGAACAGCATTTCTACAGCTGGGAGTCATTTAGAAATCAAGCAATGCTCTGCATCTGTTTGTATAACCGCCTCAGCCCTTTTATTCTACTTCAGCTATGGTCCCAGCTGTCTTCTCCCTTCTCCTCCAAACTGCGTTATTCACTCACCTTGCTTCTTCACCTGGCTTGGTGCTGCACTGCTGTCACACCTTTTCTTTACCAGCTCTGGAAAGAAATGGTGTCAGCAGTGCCAGCACTGACACATAAACCCGACTAGAAATAGCAGATATTCTTCAGAACAAGTCAGGAATCTTGGAGTTAGCAATGCCCATTCACTTATGTTCTGTGTACTGTGCTCATGACTTAGCAGCCAGAAACCACTGCTCTGTGACAGCTGGGTCTGTGATTCACTTCCAGCTAGGCTTTTATTTAAGTCACAGTTAATAGATTTCCCTGTAGTGTTTGTATTTTAGGAATCATATTAGCCCTTTAGTTGCCTGGATGAGTTCATTAAATCAAATCACATCTCTTTACAGCTGACACTTGTGGTGCTCACCCACCCTGTAAAGGGCCGGTGCCCTGATTGACACTAAAAGCAGCCTGCTCCACACCCTGAGCTCACAAGGTACTCCCACCAGCACTGCTTCAAATCCTGCCAAAGATTCCAGCAGAGGCTCTCCCTCCTTTGCCAAAGTCCTATCAAAAAATGAGTGCACCGTAGCCCTCCCACAATTCCACCAGATATGATTATTCAGACATGTGAGTGTAGTCATTCTGCATTTATCTACTGTGATTTTGTACCTGCTTGCCAGCTTCAACATAAACCACGCTTTTTGGCTATTGATTTCCTGGGTTACACACTAATCTGCTGAGCAAATGGCTTTGGAAATTTACTGTGGAGCCCCCAAATCCCTATGTTGTCATCAGCCACTGCCTGCTAAATGTGCACTCATAGATACATTAAACTGCAGTTTCAGCTCCTGCATTTCCTTTATACCTGATTTTTCCAATCTGTCCCTCCACTTGTTGGTTTTGTACTCCTCATTGTACTGTACCTACATTTGGGTCTGGTCCTACAAAAGCAGTGCACATCCACAGTCAATTCAACGACCCTTGGTTTTGACTAAAGGTATCACTTGCTGTTAAGATTTTTGAAATTGTTACAGAGATGCCTCAGCTCAAATTAAAGAGCAAGACCACATACCCAATTCAATAGTAAAGATTCTATTTAACAGTAAATGTGAGACAGACAGATAGAAAGAAAAGGAGGGGAAGGGGAAAAAGAGAGTAAGAGAGAGACAGATTATCACAACTGTGGCCCAGTGGCATCCCGTTGGTCCTCTTGTTCAGTCTTCTCAGTAGTGGGGGTCCCACAAAACACAGAGTTCTATGGATTAATATAGCTCAGGTATACGTGGGAACGCCCCAGCACTTGCCCTGCAGCAGGGGTGGGGTTTTACACTGTCTTTTGCAACCAACTCTGAATCTATTGCAACCCTTTGGATCATGTGCAGTCCTCTGGTGGAACACCTCATAAATGAGTCTGGGGGCACTTTGGGGGTCTTTGATGGTTTATGACACCTTTTAAATCATGACAGCTGCCTCTCACGTTAATGTCCTATGTGATTGTGACCTTTCCAGGGGCAGGGCAGGGAGTTTTACAACTGAGAACATTTGTGCAAGGGAGGATTCTCCACAGTGTCTCCTTCTTATCTGGCTTGTAGCCTCTTGTGGTGAGTGTTCAGCCCCTCTGTCTTATCCTGACCAGAGGTTACACCATCACACACCCAAAAACTCTCCTCTCCTCCCTCAGCTGAGGGAGAAAGAGTATGCAAACCCAGCCTCAGCAAATACATTGGTGGGCTACAGCCTCCTCCTGCCAAATCTAGCCAGAGCTGATTTTCAGCACAGCAGCTGAGTTTGGCTTTCCTTGTGGATATATTCTCCTCTCACAGCCTTGTTTACTTGTCCCATCAGGTGGCTTAACTCATGGTCCAAATTCCCATCAGGAGGCATATTTGGGGGGGAGGGCTTCAGTGGTCACAGATCAGCAGTTGCTTCTTTGCACAGTTTGGTACAACGGGCAAAGTTCCTCAGTGATTTTTAAAATGTTTGAGCCATTACCCATTTCAGTATCTCACACTGGCCTTTCTGCTCTTTCCCCCACACAGTTTTGCTCTCCCAGCCTACATCAGCATCAGCAAGCCCAGCCACAGGCCTCCACACCATTCTGATAATGCCTCTGTCCTCTGACCTGCATGTTTAGTCAGAGCAAAATTGAATTCTTCTAGCATGCAGAACTGACAAGTAGGGTCTGCAATTTCTACAAGTCTTGAATCCTGAATACACTGAGAAAGTGCCTTATGCCACAGGCAGGAACATCCTGTGTTAGCATCACCCCATTACCTCCATTTATAGACTGCCAAAAAGGGGTAAAAGGACTGGAAAAGGAAAAAGTTGTGCCTGCACAAGCTATGTGCAAAGGATCCTTGCCAGCTTGTCAAGACAATATAAACCCAATGAATTAAGACTATTCCAGACATGCTAATTACATTTGCCTTTGCAATTTCTGATGGGATTTTCAGATGTCTCTAAGCACTCTCTACCTGGCGTGTGTCAGCCACACTTCACTGCTGTTTTTATGTTATTAATATTGACAGCCACTCAGTTTAAACGCAGGTTAGGTTTGAAATCCTGTCTGTTTGCTTATCTCTGCCTTTTGATCTTGTTTATTTCCATTCATTATAGAGAAATCCTTCTTTCCATAAAGCCCCTTTGAATGCCTCAGCAAACATGCAAGAACAGTGCTAAATGGATTAACTGGGAGGTACTGGGGTCTGAAGCTTGCCCGAATAGATGCTCCTGGATCCATCAGCTCTGCATATCAACTAATGGTCTACATTCCCCTAATGGCCTGAGATCTTTCTTTGGTGGAGTTCAGAACAGGTCTAGTGGCATGCTGGATGTAACTCCATGTGATTGGAAACAAACCATTTACAATTCAGCCTGTTTAATGAGGTTCTGGTAATGAGCACTGACTGCCTAGGAGCATGGCAACAGAATAACTAAACTGAAGCTTTTGAATCTTTGTAGAAGAGTCGTCTTAAAGCTGTCACAAGAAGAGGGGACTCCTCTAACAGAAAAAATGGGTGTGAGCATAGGAAAACACTGGTGATGGTCTGTGAGCTCTAGGAGGAGCTGTAAAACACAGAAGACCCAGCCATGATTACTCATCAGATCCTAGCATTTCCTAGCTTAGACATACTGTAAGGCTGTAGAGGAAGGATAGGAAGGAAGCAGTTACTTGTACTTTGCACAAGTAGTAGTTGATCATGTGTGTGGTCAGAATAGGCAATATGACCTTGCATTTCAAAAGCAACCAGGATAGACATAAACCACCTTGGACTGCACCTCCAACCTTGATAAGCCATTTTGATAATTCCTGAAGTTCTCCTGCATATTAACGTCTTGATGATGAAAAGTGACAAGCTGCCTGATGAACGAAAGCAGACGAGCAGATCCCAAGAGAGCAGAAGGAAGATGCCTGTTAACTTCCACATTAAATTTGGGGCTAAAATCCCATCCAATAAAAAGTGTTCACTTCTATCCACTCATAGAGGTATTCTGATGTCATGGGCAAAAACAGATTACTGATTTGGGGGGTTTTCAACCAATTTAATTTACTGTCAGTGAACAAAGTTCTAACTCTCAAGTCTGTTACTGAGACAAAAAAATGGGCACGCAGGGAAAGCAGTCCTTGCCTCTGCCAAGAGTCTCTTCCCTACTTTCTTCCCCCCAATCCCCTCACCACACGTCATATGCCGTCCCTCTGCCTGCCCCTGAGCGCAAGAACAATGCAGGAAAACGGGGTCGGTGCCTTCGCCTCCTCCGGCTGCAGCTGCCGCCCCAGCGCAGCCCGCCCGAGCCGGCCCAGCTGCTGCTCTGCTCCAGCGCGGCCCTGGACTCTTCCTCGGCCTCCGCTGCTGCTCTGGCCTCCTTGGTCCCTGAGCGTGGCACTTGCCGCCCTTTCCAGAAAATGCTGTGACGGAGGTGCCACGGACTCCCCAGGCGGCTCAGCGGCGGCGCCCCCGAGGCGAAGCCCTCGTCCTGCGCCGGGGCTCACACAGCGGCCCCCGGCCGAGCCCGCCCGCGCCCTGAGCCCGCAGCCCCGGGACACGCCGCCCCTCCCCTGGCGCCGCTCCGCGAAGGGAAAGCTGCCAGCTTCCCAGGGGAAGCTGCTGTCCCCCACGGACCCGCTCCCCTCCTACCCCTGCAGGAGCCCCGGTCCCCGCGCCCGCCGCCGCTGCTGGCAGTGCCAGCGATGTCAGGAGCGGCCCCTGCGCCACCGGCCACTCCTGCTTTGACTGATACATACATTTTCTGCCTATTATACATATATATTGGTTTTCAGGGAGAAAAGCATTTTTTGCTTTTAGCACACTTAGGAGTTTAAATAAAAACAAATATATCTATATTGACTGTCGTTATTATGCTTGGTTTCATACAGAGTAAGTGGTTCAAACAAAAATAGATTGGTTGGAGTGAATGTGCATCAGTTCCAATAATAACACAGGCAGCTTCAAGAAGCATATAAGTTTCATTTAATGTGCACTGGGCTTTCAAAGAAGAGGCAAGAAACATTGGGTTAGAACAGCTTTTAGTCTACATTTTCTGTCTAAAGGCTTCTGCATTTACCAAATTTCTGAAACAGAATGAAAGTCCATAAACAAGTGGAGAGAGGCATTTGTTAGGAGGCCAGAGTGCTGCTACAGAGGGAGGAAGTGATACACAACAAAACACAATCCTGAGGTAGAACTTCCCAACTATAGTATCTCTTTACAGTTATTCCCCTATGTGTGGGATTATCTCCCCACAGAAAGACTGAGCTTCAAACTGGAGCAAACAAAAACTTGGTATAACATAGGGTTGTGGGTTTTGAGAAAACTGCATTAGCTGAGGGCCAGTTTTTAAAGGGAAAAATAAGAACAAATATGAACTGGGAGCTTAACGATTTTCTTGGGTCTAGGCTATATCCCTCAGGAAATGCTACAGACAGCTAGGAGAGGGGTGCCTTGGGCAGGTTGCAGAGAGGCTTTCTGCCCCTGGTGTTATGAATCCAGCAGCTACTACAGTCATAATAGCTGCAGGTTAGATAAACACAAAAGGAAAAGACATCTCTTTAAGATACCAGATGTTCTTTCAAAAACATCAGGGAAACAATCTAAGAGGCAGTGATTCATTTCCAGGAATGGCTGTGTATGGTGAAGGGATCAGCTAAATCCAGCACCTCTGCTTCCCAAGATTATACAAGAGAGCAAAGCTGGGACTGTAATTCAAGAGTGAGTATTGAAAAGTGACTTGTTTAGGTCCATGTTAACTCACAAGAGACCTAAAGCAATGGATTTACTCCCCAGTCTCCAGTCATGATGGAGGTGTGTGATGATTGTACCCTAGGTAGTGCAAGACACTTATCTGCGGGCAAGGAGCCATTTGGGAGCCACCAAAAAATAAGGCCATTACTTCATAGTCTTTGAGTCTGTATGTTTTACCTATTTCCCTCTTCACTCTTCAGATTTCTTCTATGTCCTTCAGAAAGGTGGACACTGCCTGTGCATTGGAACCCCCTGCTTCAAGTACCCACTTTGCTTTTAGGATGGGCCTTTGAGGTAAAGGATGGGATCCCATCTCCCACAAAAGCTCCTGGAAGTTCCCAGCTCTGAGGCCATCTGTTTCCCATGGGACCATCTGTTCCCAGTGAGCAACACCCCAGGAGAGTGTGTTTATCAAGACTAGCAGGTTGAAGTTTGGCAGGATCTGCAAGTAAGCAAATAGGAGGCCTGTAAATGCAGACTTTCTATTTGCAGTATGTGAAGCCTGCGTGTGTGTGTTTTCTCCAAGCACCCATAAACCACAGGGGAAAGCATTCAAAAAGAGGATCCAAAAATAGAAGAAATTGTGTGACTCACAGCACTGCCACCCTGAGTTGTATGCTCAGCACAAATCACAGGCAAAGCAGCTTTAGGTGCTACGCACCCTCTGCACTCAGAGCTGCAGGTGGCCCCAAAGGAAAACCAACACTGTACACATATAACAATACATGATGTGCTAAAGACACCTCACTCAACAGTGCTCTTCCCTTCAAATGGGTGCTGTTCCAAAACCACACTCAGAGGGTTTGGTTCTGCTGGCTGTGTGGGTCTCCGGTGAGAAACAGCTGAGAGGACCAGCCTCCTCTGGTGTGCAAAGCACAGGCCTGGCTGCCTACACAGATTACAGCATGACACATAAATAAAGAAGTATTAACCTCTGTCCCTGGCCACGTTTCTATTTCCCTAGGATTTTCAGCTAAGAAAGTTATGCTTTACTTCTGCTCTTAAATGTATTGTGTTCAATATCATCGTGGTCCTTCCACAAGATGTGCATATTTCAGAGGTCACTAAATTGGGTTTTGTCTATAGAGAAAAAAAGGTACATGAGAGTTACCAAATTTTGCCTAGGTAACATCCCGTTTCTTGACAGATAAACGGCAACCAGCTGAACATTTTCTCAAAAACATGTATTTCTAATAAAAGTATTTTTGGCAACTTTCTATGGTTTTTTATTGTAAGACTGTCCAATATTTCAATATATTTTGGCCTCTTCTGTAAGAACTACAAAGGATAAAAATGGGTTGTTTTAAAGCAAGAACAACAAAAAAAAAATCTTCTTTGCCAAATCCCGTCTTGAAGATAAGTGTCAGTCAGAAAAGCTAAGTAAAAATTTCAGCAGGGCAAAAAAGCTCATTTCATGATCAGCTCCAGCCATTCCCTTTTGCACCATGTTGGCCAGGTGAACTGTGTGATACAAATAGCAAACAGGTTTTCTGTGTGTACTCATGTCTCTCTCTAGTGGAAAGCCCTCATCACTACACAAATACAGATAAGAGGCATGGACCCATCAGTTCAACGAGGGGAGACCTGCACCCCACAATACCCCTGCGTCTTGGGGGCTGATGCTGCCCCATTGTTGGGGCAGAGCTTTCCTGCCTTGCACAGGAACCCATTCCTTTTGCCCTTTGCCCTCAGGCAGGGCTATGCCATGGCTTAACTTAACCACAGTATCTTGGAGAGGGGGACACATTAGTGTCATATCCAGAGATAAATCAGTACCAAAAAAGTGTTGACATTTAAGGATTTGAGTCAGATCCATTTGCACTGTAACAGACAAAACTAAAGAAATCTTCAAATGTCTTGTTAAATGCATTTCCAGGTAGGAAGCCCCACAGAAATAGGGAAGCATCATCCAAATTCTCATGGCAATGCATGGAAATGCAGCCAAATACCTATCAGCTACCAGCCCGCTCTGCCCAGCTCCTCATAACCCCTGGGGACAGGCAGGTGGCCTGCTGTGGCAGAGCCCACTGGCCTCAGCTTGCCAGTCCCCGCCCACATCCCTACACAGCCACTAAATCTTCCCGTTAGGCTCTGATGCAGCAGTTCTGAGCCTGCTGGCGGGAGGCACATGCACCCCTGACCCTTCCTGCACTGCAGCCAGCGCTGCTGCAAAGCCCCAGGGAGCGTGGTGTGGGGTCCAGCAAACAGTGCCGAGCCTCATGCTGGCAAGTGCCAAGCAACAGCAGCCCCCACTGAGCAGATGTTGTGCTTGCACATGGCTGGGTTTTCCCTTCTGTGGTGACAAATAAGCACCATTCATCTGGCAGAGATGGGAGCTGTACAGCACTGAGAGGGTGGGTCATGCCTTGCCCTTTGCCTCCGCAGGGCTGGGGGAAGCCAGATGCTCTCTGCTTGCCAAGGAATTGCTCCTTACTTTGCCAGGCCTGGCTCAAACATTGCTGCCCCCATTTATTCACAAAGGGCCCTGTGTGCATTTGCACAGGATAACTGTGGAGCACTATTAATCTGGAAGCTGCAGAGTCAGCACAAGTCATCCAGGGGCCCTGTGAGCAGCCTGCATTTAGACTGGCCACAGACTGCTTTTCAACACACAGGGACCTTATCAATGGCAGCACTGGGGTCCATCTCTGCACTGTGCTGTGCCTGACAGCACTGCCCCAGAGAAACCATGGGATGGCTGGAGGCTGCAGGAAAACTCCAAGGGCTTAGCTGGGGTGAGCAGCCTGTGATGGCACTTAAGACCCAGGTTTTCTTAGGAGTGCCAGGTTACCCCAAGTTTACCTGCTGCCATGTGGGCTTCCCACTAAGCTGTTTATCTCCTGCAGCATTGCCTCCATTTCACAAAGGTGGAAACTGAGAGATGCTAAAAGCAGAAAGCCTCTGTTATAACTGCAAAATGCCTAAATGCTGGCTGACTTGATGAACAGATGTACAGAGGCATGCTAGATCCTGCTGATGGAGGGGCATCTGCAGGTGCTCCACACTTGGGTTAGCACTAATGAAGCACTCCAGATAACTGGGCACTTCTGAAAAATCTGGCCTAAATGATGCATCTGGGGTGGCAAAGCGTGTGTGAGGCGTAGCTGGGAGCAGCAGCAGTCTTCAGGCAGTTTCTCAGGTTTGAACACTAAGCTTTCTTTTCCTATGAACCCCCATTTGACTGAATACCTTGTTGTCACTGGCTTCCATGTGTACACTAACCTCTGTTTTAACAGAGTTTTAAGCCCTTGGAGTTTCCTGCAGCCTCCAGCCATCCCATGGTTTCTCTGGGGCAGTGCTGTCAGGCACAGCACAGTGCAGAGATGGACCCCAGTGCTGCCATTGATAAGGTCCCTGTGTGTTGAAAAGCAGTCTGTGGCCAGTCTAAATGCAGGCTGCTCACAGGGCCCCTGGATGACTTGTGCTGACTCTGCAGCTTCCAGATTAATAGTGCTCCACAGTTATCCTGTGCAAATTAACACAGATTCCAGGACAGAAATCAGTATTGTGTTTCTAAGTAATTGTATGTATTTCTAAGTATTTGATCTATGTTGGAGGAGAGCAGTGCGTGCAAATGGGTAGTATGGTCACCAAGGCCCTCGAGCTAAGCAGCACCCACAGTGTCCTCTGCTTATGCCCAGCAAAGCTGAAGACTGTAATACACTTCACTCAGGAGAGATGACTACCATGTATCAGGCATGAGCTTTCAACCAGGGAGTAATAGGCATAAAGCTCTTCACTCATTTCAGTTGAGATACAACATCAAGAGGCTACTGAAAACAAAATATTTCAGAGAAGTCTTGAAATTCCGCCTACTTTGTCTGTTAAAAATTGGCTGAAAGTGATACCTTTGATTGCCTAATTTGTAATATGCCTCTAAGATGGGATGACAGCAGTGACTGCCAAGGCATGAAATTCCTTTTTTTGCCTGCAATATTTGTCTTTTACCAATGAGCTAATTGATTGAGCTTGGCTGTTGTAAGCCACGAGTTTTATCCACAATGAACCCTGTATGTGTTTAATACCTATCAGCTAGAGGTCAAAAATGAAAGTTATTTAATCTCCTCCTCTCAGTCCTAGTAAGAACGATTTTGAAGTGATAGGTTTAAGGGCCCACATTAATTTTGTCTCCTAAACAATCGTTTGCCCACATTCTTTCAGTTACACTTTATCTCCAACAGGATCTAAGCAGCAGGTATTGAGCCTGACTTTAAATCTCGTCAAGCCCTAGCTTTCCCTGTGGCAATACAGAGGGAAGTATTTAGTGCCAGCCACTCGGCCACTTCACCTCCTGACACAATATTATTTCATCATAACCTGTCCAGTGAGGAAATTGCCTCTTTGGCCCCCTTGCTGTCTCTGCACAAGGGCTGGGCTATTGATTGTGACAGCATGCCAGTGTGCACAGGGTGATTCCTGAAGAGGAGGGATCGATGGGAGCATAATTGCTACCTTGTCGGCAGCAACTGGGGAAGGAGGGGCTGGAACAAACAACTCAGTGGCAGAAAAATGCTGATCCTGCTTCTGGGAGCATCTTCTTCTGGCTGCAGGGTGCCCCACCATGGGGCAGGGGAAACAGCTAAACTTATGGTAGGGGAAAAGGCATCAGTTATTCCCATGGAAGTGGTTTTGCACTTGCGGAGTCACTTATGGAGAATTAGAGAGCTGCAGACAAAGGGAAAGAACGGATGAAGGATTTGTATCTAGAAAGGAGCCATCAAATGAAGAGTTGGTGGAAAAAGTGCCATGGCACTGCAGGTTAGTTTTTCTTCCAAGGTTGATGTGCATTGTGATCACAGAAAATAGGTCTCAAAGGGAGACTTCAATGGTTATAGAATCCATCCCCCTGCCCCAAGGCACGACCAACCATACTTACACCATTGCAAGGCTGCAACCCTGGCTCGGGGCAGCACACAGTGGTATAAAATGGACCATAAACCACCACTGTTGATGCCTTTACCTGGGCTTAGAATTAAAAGCTGAACATGGTTAGAGGGGAAAAGGGATTTTACCTAGTGTTTATTAAAGATCCTTTGTTCCAGGCAGGAGCACCCTGCAGAAGTGCCTGCCTGGACCAGTGCATGGAACCCACCAAAGACCCCTGCGATGGTTCTCGTATACAATTATAGATCTTGCATATTACCATATCTATCACAGGTTTCCCAATGGGAGGCTCAGGAGAAGCCCCCTCGTAAGGAATGCCCCCCCTGCATGGGTCTATCTTAGTTTACAGAATGTGTTCTGGAGAGGACCTTGGGTCTGGGGCTCTCTGACGCCCTAACTACGAGGATTCCAAGATGTTTAGTCTCTTGGCTTAACAGAACTTTGGGTCTAAGCTAGTTATCAAACTTAGGGAATTGCAAGTATGTGGGCTAAAAGCACTTGGGATACATATAGCTGCATAAAAGTATATATGAAAGGGGGAATATGAGAAAAGTATATGAAAAAGCAAAATCATCATGGCATCACTGTCACCTTTAACACAAGACCATAAGCTTCTGTACTGTAGACTGTGCAGAGACTGCAGCACACAGAGTGACCAAAATCATGCCAACATATTACACATTGGACCAATCCACTTTGTAAGCAGCATCTCTGTATTGAAGTGCCTCAGTGAAGTATTTTCCAAACTTTGCCTCAGAGAAAGGCATAAGCTTAGAGGAGTTTCCACTGGAAGCAGGTCCTTATAGGAACTAAAGCCTGCTTTCAAAAGTTAGGGATACTGGGCTAGGTTCCATTGCTTTCTTCTCTGTTTTAATTCTATTGCAATGTCACAGATTAATTTCTGCCACACTGATGATGCAAAGTCATGGCATTAGCAGCTCTCAAATCTGTGTGGAAAAACATGTCTTCAAAATTCAGCAGTGATCTCATGCCAGCAAGCAGACACTCAGCTGGCTGGGGTCTGAGGTGACAGTCCTTTTTGCTTTCAACACACATTGCTTTTTTCTCACGAGTACCATCCCAACTTATCACAGCTTCATGTACAGCAAAAGATAATGTTTTTTTTAAGTGCTGCTTTTGTCTCCCTGGCAGGGACTGGCTGGGAAAGAGCCAACACATTGCTGGTTATCTCCATATCCACCTGGAAGTGGCAGCACCAGAAGTCGTGCCATGGAGCGTCAGGCTTGGCAGAGGGCAGGGAAGCAGCAGTGTGTTCCAACCACCCATGGTGAGAAAAACAGAAGAAGCTAAGCAAGGAAGGCCAGTATTGAAACAGCAGCAGTGGCGTGAGGGAAAGCACTAAAACTCAAGTCTCAGCAGCTTAGCTTTTTTCCAACTTAATGTTCAACAAGCACAGAAGAAAACAGAACCCAAACAAACCTGAGTTCTAACATTCCCCTGCTGGAGAGCCTATCTGCAGTACAGCTCACTCTACAAAGACAGAAATTGCACACGGTCTTTTGCATGAGGTTCATATATCTTTTGTCTCCTCACTTGTCATGTTACATCATCCTAGGGACTGGCACAATATATCCCCTTATGTGGAGATTGTGTAGAGATGCAAAGTCACTTACTAAAAAAGATTTGTTAACTCCCCAACTTCCCCGAGCTTTATTCAAGTCAGGAACAGACAGCAGCAGGGAGGGGAAGGAGGCAGGCATGTCAGTTCATGTTTTGATCAAGATTCAAGTTTGTTATTGATTCATCCAAGCCCATTTACCTCCCTCCCAGCCCTGAATTCTTCCCAGCATCACTGATTCTGTCTCTGGTACCTACACACCAAGCCAAAGAATTTCCTCCTCAAACCTGTGCTATGAGAAATCAAAGGCAATGTATCATTCTGAGAAACTCCATCTTTTCCATCACACACTGGCCTCCTGCCTACAGGCTCAGCTTGCAGCAGAGAACAACTTTGTCATCACTTGCAAATGAAGTGCCTTAATGCGGATATCACCCAAGGAGAATAAACACAAACCACAGTGCTGTTTCACAGAGTTACTTCTCTGATGTTCCCAACAGTATGTAGAGCTTACCTGGTGCTTTGTCTCCTAAGATCTCAAAGCAGCAGACTTCTTGTCAACTTGATGGGCAAAGGGGCTTCTCCCCACACCTCAGTCCTAGAATGAGATTAACGCCCCAGAACAGACTTCAGAAAAGTTAAAAAGAGCTTGAAATAGCTGTAAAGCTGTGTTGGGTGGATCTATGTTTATGATAGCAATTAACAATATTACCATGAAGTAACCGCTCTGCTCTGCACTGATGTGGCCTCACCTTGAGTGCTGTGTGCAGTTTTGGGCACCAAGTATAAGAGGGACATCAAACTGTTAGAGAGTATCCAAAGGAGGGCAGTGAAGACAGTGAAGGGTCTGGAGGGGAAGCTGAGGAGTGATTGAGGTCACTTGGTCTGCTTAGCCCGGGGAAGAGGAGACCGAGGGGAGACCTCATTGCAGTTACAGCTTCCTTGTGAGGGAAAGCAGAGATGCAGGCACTGATCTCTTCTCTGGTGACCAGTGACAGGACCCAAGGGACTGACATGAAGTTGTGCCAGGGGAGGTTTAGGCTGGATATTAGAGAAGGTTCTTCACCCAGAGGGTAGTTGAGCACGGTAACAGGCTCCCCAGGGAAGTGGTGATGGCACCAAGGCTGCCAGAGTGCAAGGAGTGTTTGGACAACACTCTCGGTACATGTGTTATTTTTGGGGCTGTCCTGTACAGGGCCAGGAGTTGGACTTTGATGATCCCTGTGGGCTTCTGTGGGAGAATGGATTGTAAGAGAATAGAGATAGTGCTGAAGGCAATCTTGCCCCTGAGGAGTTGCAGCTGAACTAATTACCAAAGAGTAAGAAGAGCCTTGTCCTTAATAGGTCACAGCTATAGCCTATAAGGATGGGTGTTATAAAAGAGTGGGGTTAGCTGGTTAAAGGGGTAGAAGTCTGCTGGGAGTTGGAGTTTGCTGGTTGTGCTGTGAGGAGCTGACTGTGGGAACTCACAGAGAGATGCCTTCTGAGGTGTGGTGATGCTTTATGTATTGAGGCTGTCTCAGCTGTGACACATGGTGACCCCAATGTGATTTGGGATTGGGCTGTAGGGTGAGGTACAGATGGAGATGGAGCCCAGTGTAACACTGAGAGCAGCAGGGGGATGCTGCCTGGTCAGGACCTGACTGATTTTGACACCTGGAGTGACAGTGAGCTGCTGGGGATGTGATGGGACTATGCCTTTCCCTGAAGTAGAGACGGTTAAGGTTGCTTCTGCAGAGGTAGAAGAAGAATCAGAGCAAGAAATTGAAGTTAATGGGAAACAACAGAAAAATGAGGTTCAGCTTGG
>VZSE01013652.1:98879-116925 GCA_013398275.1 Promerops cafer | reverse complement strand
GGCCCACCGGGGCCTAGCCTGGGCAGCAGCATTTTTCCAGCACTGGAGGAACTGATAACAGAGCAACCACCCACAGGAGAGAGACTTTCTGAATTTGTCATCTCTGCAGAGCGGGGAGAGGTTTTTTGTCATTTGGTATTGTTCATTTTGTGCTGGGGAGTGCTTTGCCTGTTAAATAACCAGTTTTTTTCCACTTATCTCTGGGGAAATCTCTTCCTGAACCAGTTGGGGAAGGGCCATGTGGGCTTGTTTCCTGGAGGGGGCCCCTTTGGAGGTTTTCTCCCAAATTTGCCCTAAACCTGGACAATAGGTCGCAGCTATATCCTATAAGGATGGATGTTATAAAAGAGTGGGTTAGCTGGGAGCTGGGAGTCTGCTGAGAGTTGGAGTTTGCTGGTTGTGCTGTGAGGAGCTGACTGTGGGAACTTGCAGAGAGAAGCCTTCTGATGTCATATGGTGATACTCTATGTATTGAGGCCATCTCAACTGTGACAGGCTTCTTCCAACTCAGGATATTCTATGATTCTATTATTATATGTAATAATCATATAATAGCAGAATAAAAAGGCAATCATCTCCAAATATTGGCAGTCTCTCTGAAGAAGAGGTAAGATGTTATAGGAGGGTAAATATAATAGAAAAGAACAAAAAGAAGAGAATAAAGGAAACCCAGTGTGAGTATTAGCATACATTTATTGGAAATTAATCTATTACAGGACTCAGAACTGGTGCACTTATTTCCTCTACTTGCTTCAAGTTGTTAGAGTTTCTGAGACTAAATACAGAGGAAGATGCCCATGGAAAAACAACTCCCCAGGCTGGAGAGGACTGTGTGCTTCACCCATTAATAGGGTGGCCAATCTGCATTTGTCTTCTAGCCAAACCAAGCATAATTCCTCATGGAGATTTGGCAATGATCTCATACTCAGTATCACACCATGTTTAGAGAAAAAATCCAAATCGATTGCTATTCATGCATCAGATGGGCAAACAGATACCAGCTGCAGAGTAACCCACTTACTCTGAATTAGCAACGACTGTATTGCAGTTCAGGCTTTGAGCTTTTCTAAAATACAAGCAGGGAGAGACCATCATAATGTCTGTGAAAATGACTGGGTGTGTGGATCATGGAGCTGAAAATTATTTCTTCTAAACCTCTTTCTTAGAAGAGGACATGTGTTCAGATTTGGCTGGTTGGTCTGAAATTGTGCCTGTGTTCATTCATCTCTGGTACATATCCAGTTTGTGTGCTGGGACATAACACCATGCTGATTTCAGTTCAACTATATCACTTGAAATAGATAAAAGGCACAACCTTAAACTAACCTTCCACTGCTACATTATTTAATAATTTAATAACACTTATAATTTTGGAATTACAATTATACCATGTAGAAGCCTGGATAAGAATGCCAATTTGGTTATGCACTCAAAATATCTCCTCTTTTCAGGAACACAAGCAAGTTTCTATAATAGATTCACATTATAGGCCAGATCTTCACCTAGCATAAGCTGGCAACACCACTGTGCTGTACCAATTTATACCTACAGCAGATGTAGCCCAGTGACTTTAAAGTAATCAGATCAGCAGCCGTATCCACAGCACTAAGCAGAATCATACACAGGGATATATTACACATGCCCACTCACTGTGGGTTATGTATTTATAGAGCAAGCTAAACTGAAAGGAGTTAAAACTGTGCACTGTGATGCATTCAGTCCTTTGATGTGAGCAACAGGGGTGATGGCAGTGTTGTATTGGAATTGGATATGAAGGCATGAATGTGCAGACATGGCTAAGTGTGACAGCTGTGCTAATACTTGGAGACTCATGTAGTACAGAATGTACAGAATTTGTGATTTTCTTGCACTGAGAAAAGACTTCCATCAGCCTCAGCTAAAGGTTACTAGTCTCTGAGGGCAAGGGGGACATATGCATCCTTCCTTGCAAACTGCACCTGGGTGTAGTAGGAAAAAAGTTGGTGTGTCCCCATAAACTTTATGGGCTAAAACAGCAGTTTTAATGGATGCCAAATCAGTTAAATCCTGGCCTTCCATATGCAGGACTAGGTCAGCATCCTAGTCTCACAGGAAAGCTATAGACAGAGCAGGATGTAGCCTTTCCCATATGCTGCTAGACAAGATGAGCAAGAGAAGTCCAAGTTTGCATCAGCAGAGCACACCTTGGCTCCAGCTCTTAGTCAGCCTTCCACTCTGTCTTTTCATCCCACACAAGCAGTGTAGCACCTACAAATACCTGCATAGGGAAAACCACAGCTGGCAGTACTTGTGCAGGCTACCTGACCTGGCTCCTTGGAGGGTGTGAGCAGGTACAATCAAGAGTGTTGAGCACTGAGAGTATAGCTTTGCCTTTGAATCTAATTAGCAATGCAAAGTTGCACCCGCAGCAGAGCCTGCCTAATGTACAAAATAAAAGTGGCCTATTTCTTAATGCTCTTATTAGCACTAAATACCTTCCCTCTCTACCCAGACACATGGCAGCGAGAGCAAGAGATGAGGGCTTTAGCCTTTGTGCATAATCAGGTGGGGTGAGCTATCTGACCCACACTTGCCTCTGCCTCCCCCCTTCCAGTTAGTGCTTTCATCATGTTGAGCTCCTGTGCTGTGGTTTCCAGGCGAATTTCCACTCAGTGCTCAGAGAGCTGAAACCTTTAGATTAATCCCAGATCTGTCAGCCTCCATCATTTTCAAGCAGGGCTGTGAGCTGCAGGGCACTCTGTTACTTTCTCTAGCACTGAGGAGCCTTAAGCCTCTTGCTCTCAGTCTCCTGGAGACTGGGCAGCTCCATTCTTCTCCCTCCCCAACCTGAGATGACCTGAGTCTGTGGCCAGTGTGGTTGCAGCAGGATTCTCTGTAAATCAGGTGATTAAATTGTTTCCTCTCCCTCAATGAATTTTGACTTGATCTGCAAAGTTCCAAGTCAAGTAGGAGACAAATGCTGCCAGCAATCCCCTTGTTCCCTTACACATGGTTGCCCCAGCTCCTAAGCTGCAGCCACTCTGGCTGGCACCATAATCCTGCTTTTTTGCTGCAGTTGTGGAAATGAGCCTAAATACCCCACACAGAAACTCTTAAGCCATTTCACTGATAGTTTAACACTCCTCTTAGGCTAAACTTGAGATTTTGCTCAGATCTGTTTTGGTTAGACTGAACTTCTCTGATTCATCTGTTGGTGATCAACTGCCAGGGGAAATCTCTCCCCTGCTCCAGCAGACCATCATTGCCAGTTACCTAGCCCCCATCTCTAAAACAACACTCAGCAGTCACTCATGGACTTTGCATCCTCTCCTCCTGCTTACTTATCTCTTGATCATTTTGCCCTACTGCAGGCAGCAGCAATGGCTGCTGAACAGAGGCTGAAGTACCTAGAACTGGTGCCTAAGACAGCATGGTTCAGCATGGTTCCCAAGATCTTTGTACTCACAAATCATGCATGAAACCATGAGAACTACAGAGAATGCCTCCAGCAAGCTGTTAACCTGCTGATGATGCTGCATGGCTAATCCAGCACCAGCAGAACCCTTGTAAGATCAAGCAGAAAGGACAGGATTTGTAAAAGTACTCACTGAAGACTGAGTTTTGGGCTCAGTGCTTTACAAAGCACAGGCAAATAACTGGTCTCTACTGCAATGACCTATCATCCACCACAACGCTTCTTTCCAGCCTCTCCTCATCTCTGGAAGTGAGCTATGCTTACTCAATCTGCAACTGGCTCTGCTGGATTTCCTCCCGTGCTCTCTAGCCTGGCATAGGGATAGAAGTCTGCAAGAGGGGGAGTGCGGCAGAAGTCACCACTGGTA
Source organism: Promerops cafer (assembly GCA_013398275.1). Lineage (NCBI taxonomy): Eukaryota > Metazoa > Chordata > Aves > Passeriformes > Nectariniidae > Promerops > Promerops cafer. Next base: position 113,104 of record VZSE01013652.1, on the reverse strand, counting down.
GGGCAAAACAGTCCTGATCCTGACTGGTAGGCATTAATGTCATGTTCTGGAAGCTAGAAGGCTGGTGTGAAGAACTGGCCTGAACCAGAGCACATGTTCCCTTGTATGAGCCTGAAACTTTTGGAATACCAAGGATTAAGGTTTTCCATATCTGTGACAGCCCTGTGCTTTAACCCCACTGATGCCAGGGAAGTGATGGACAAAGAGAAAAGCACAATGCTGAAGCCCATTGAGGGGGCATGAAATGAAGTAGAAATAGAACAGTGAGGACTTGAAAGGTCTGTTGCTAATAAAAATCATTGCATACGTTAGGAAAGCCAGAAAGTGTGAGCAGAGCAGTGCTGGTAGCCACTGCCCAGGGTGCCAGGACTTTTTCTGGGGTCCTTCCTGTCACACAGGTGCTGAGAAGGGCGAAAGAAACCTGGGAGAGACCCCATGTGCTGGACACCAGGCCATGCCCCTGATACAAAAGCACTCTAGGAAGAAGAACAATCCTTGCCAAGGGTTTCAACAGGGACTATTTGAAACTTCAGATACAGCCCAGGAAGCAAAGCCCCACACACACGCTGTCTGGTATGCTAAGGAAACTGCAGTTTGCTCTGACCCCAGAGGAGCAGATGACTACCTAACACTGCAAGGAGGTCTCCCAGCCTGTAGGCCCTACAAGCTAGCCATGGGCAACTGTGATCCTGCTCTCTGAAGCCCTGCCATGCAGGGCAGAAGAGCTGCTCAAGGTGCCAGGAGCACTTCTTCAGCAATTTTCCTTTCTGTGGGTACCTCCTCCTCGTGTGTGGAAAGGGGAGATACTCTGGTGCTGGGTGCTGTGGGAAGAGTTTAACCCTTCAGCTCATAAGAAGTAAATCCCATTGTTCCAGCACCCTGGCTAGCACTCCTTCCAGCCTGTACCTCCTGAATCCCTTTTGAGAGCAGCTGAATCAATGTTTGACTTGTACAAACAGCTGCCTGACTGCAATTTGGAAGGGATTCAGATGGGGATTACAGCAAGGCAGTGGATAAAAATCTATTACATGGCAGTATTTATTTTAGATCCCTGTGGCACTCGGTGTGAACTCTGGCAGCATCTCTTGTTCCTTATTCAGTGGCACAAGTGCAAGGGATTGAGAAGAATCACTTTCAGGAGTGTGTACAGCAGAGCAGTCAGAGGAGAGGACCAAGATCCAAACTGAGTACACATTTTCAAGCCAGACTTGCTTGGCTCCACAATGGATCCTCCCAGGGGGTGGGAACATGTTTAGTTTTCAGGAGGATTTGATATTGGTAAAATTGCATCACTTTGATAGCCTTAAGGGCCTGTGCCAGCTCTGTTTTACCAGACCAATGTTTCTGGCTTAGTGCAGCTGCATCTGAGATCTAAATCCAATCCTGTTTTCTCTCTTTGGGCACAGAAATGATCCAAGCCCCGAGTGAGCAGTAGGACCTGCCTGGGAGGAGGAAGCTCTTGTGTCTTGAAGCAACATTGCAGCAAGCCTCACTTTGTTGCTCTCTACTAATAGCTTAGCAATGAAGGGAATAGGTCAGGCAAGAGGGCACATTCCTGTAGGTGGCAATCCCTGAGATGAAGTGTCCCAGGAACAGGACTGCAAACAACCCACCCAATGCCCACAGGGGACGCCACCACTGCTGGCCCAGCCTGGCCAAGCTAGCCAGGAGGGTACTCATGCCTGGGACAGGTATGAGTACCCTCAGTCCTTTTCCAGTGTATGTGCACACAGGCTGCTGGCAGGAAGGAGCACCAGGGTAGTGCTGAGAGATGCCGCTGACTTAACAGGCTGTGACAGAGCTGTCCAGCAGCACAGAGAGGCACAGAAACCACCACTCTTGAAAAAGAAATACAGATAGGGGAGACGTCTAAAGAGACTGAATTGCCCATCCCGAGCTTTGCCTTTTCTTGTGTTGAAAGTACCAAATTTTCATCTGCTGGAGGTACACCACGTGTCAAGGGAGACAGACCTCTCTACACCAGTGCTGCGATATTTTCTCCACAGGGTGACAGTGCTAAGAGCAAAATGAGCACTGGCCAAGGCTGCCACCAACAAGGCAGCACATGTAGGCGCCCAATCCCTGGCAGCAGCATTTATTTCTGAGCTGAGTGATGCAGAGATGACAGGAAGAAATGGACTGGAGAAAGGCTGGAGGAGCCAGAGCTAGTTTGGGCAGCCCTGGTGATGAAGGACCTGCCCTGAGCACAGCCACAGACTTCAAAGCCCAGAGTGGCTGTGTCCTAAGCACTTAACAACTCCCTCTGGGGACTGCTCACATGGCTGCATCTGTGCTGTAGTCAGCCCCATGCCAGTGAATGAAGCTTTCCCATGAGGTGCCAGCAAAAATACAAGGTAGCAGAGCCTCCTTTTCCTCAGGTCTTCCATGGGCTCTGCACAAGTCACTGCCCTTCCTGTGCAGCTGTATGGGTGACTGTGTTGATGGATAGGCTTCAAATTAACCAGCATTACTGGGGCCTGGGATGCTGGGTCATTTTCTCAGCTTAGCATTTTGAACTTTTAGTTTAAATTTTGCTATCTGTAGTCCAAAGATAAGCCTGCCCTATTGAGATGCTGGAAAACTTACTGAATGGAAAGCTTGCAATGTGCTTTGAGATCACAAGGGAGAAGATACAAGAGACAGGAAAAATATTGCAACACATGTAACATTTTATCAGATTATAACAAATTTTAAAGTACTTCATGTATCAATCTTTATATATAAAGATGTGCTCCGTCACAGATCATTTCTTACAGACCCACACTGCATTGAAAAGAGCTAAAGTTCTGGAGGGCTGGGAAGAAGTCATAATTCAGATTTCTATCCCCTGGACTCAACCCCTCCATATGGTCTTTTTTTCTCCTCACTTCCTCTTTCACTACAATCCACATTTCTGTTATCCCCCATTTCACCCTGTCTTCCTCTGTCTGCTGTTGTGAAGTTATTGCTCACTGGGTTTTGTTTTCACACAGAAGCCAAAAAGCGTAAGAAATAACATGGGGCCCCAGAGGCAACCACACCGGGACGGCAGCATTCACATCTTTTCCTCTGGATGCTCTGACTGCCTTCAGGACTTGCAACAGGAATAGGAATCTGTGACTCTCCCAGCTTTGTATGTCTCTTCTGTGGCCACACAGGTTTTGCTGCCGGACCAAGCTGAACTCCCCAACAAGGAGAGCTTCACTTTTGTGTCACAGAAGAGCCTCCATCCTCGTGCATGTAATTTGGTCCATCCTTGTCCCCAGAGATCCTGCCTTACCTGAGCAAGCCCAGCTCTTCCACCCAAAGCGAGACACCCGGGCATTATGCTACATTACTGCTAATGAAGTTGCTTTGTTTATTCTATTGCTTATGGGAATAAGTTAATGTCTCAGAATGCCCTTTAACAGTGTTTGTCTTTGTTTATTAAATATTTATTTTGCAAGATAAATGCGGATAAGAGACTCCTAACAGGATTCCTTCCAGAATGAGAGAGCGCTAAGAGTCACAGAGGATAAAATGGGTACAGAGGTACAGGTTGAGTTCTTATGCTTAACAGGATACATTGCCCACCCTCTTTAACAGTGTAAAAGATAAATGCTTCAACTTCCTAATTCTCAGAGTTTATCCCCAGCAGCCAAAAGAAAGTGGATGTGACATGCTTAGGGGTCTTTTGCTCATCTTGGTCTGTGGCCTGACACTCCTTCCCTCTTTTTGATGTAAAAAGACTCTGCTTTTCAACACAGTGAAAGGGAATCCTATAGGCTGATTGCTCCAAGAAGGATTTTGCAGGGCAGGAGGGGAAAGCAGGATGGCACTGGTATAGGAAGCCTTCAGCAGCAGTATGAAGGGAAGGGAAGAGGGGAAAATCACATGGATGTATCACAGCCAGGATTAGCCTGTTCACTGGTGTCCTTGCAGACTCCGTACATACCTGCTTAGCCTTTCTTTGAGTAAGTTAATGGCAGAGGAGAAATACAGATAAACCATAGAATGTTAAGGGGATGAAATGGACCTTAAAGATCATCTAGTCCCAACATTGCCCTGCCATGGTCAGGGATGCGTCCCACTAGACCAGGTTGCTCAAGGCCTTATCCAACCCGGCTTAACGCAAGAGGGTAAGCAGTTGGGATCAGAAGTGAGCTCTGTGGGCTATCCCGGAGCTTTGCAGGAAAGTTGAAACAGCCTCCCAACCCCTCCCCAGTAATGACAGCAGTTTGGTAGGTCCCTGCAGCCAGTCTATGACTCACAGGATCAGAGTTTTTAGACACAGGAACAGAGGTTTTAGAAGGGACATGCCTGATGCATCCCAGCTCTCTGACCCTGATGCCCCGAGGAGAAGTGGCAGGTTGGGAAATGGTGCTGCTCTCTTGCACAGCCATGTTGTATGATCGGAGTGAAGATGCCATCTCCTCTCTGCCCATGCACATGCTTGGCATTTGACTCTGGCCTTTCTGGTCAGAGCTCACTGTGGCTCCTTGCAGAAAGAGATTCACCCCCATGGCATTCTTCTGCTGGGAGGGTGACTCCCCTGGCCTCTCTTCCCTGGAAGCAGCTGTAAGGGAGGAATAGCCATCTCTTCCCGTTGTGCATGGGAATTGAGCTGAGAGGGAGTGGCGTGGATTCAGCCTCCAGCCACCTGCTGTACAGAACGAATGGGCAGATCATTACGCAGAGAGCTCTGTAATTTTGCTTTGCAAATGCTTGCCCACTGGCACAGAGCCCAAGGAGGGGAAAAGGGAGAGGGTGGTTGCTCATAGCTCTGCATGCCAAAAAGGCACTTTACCATGCATGAGGCCACCAAAGCTTCTCCAGCCATGAGACCTTGCAGGTTTAACTCTCTCTGCTGCTCCCCAAGGCAGCTTTTAGTAAGAGAGGTGGAAGAGTGGCAAGAGAGGGCAGAGAGGGAAAGAAGAACAAGGATATTTTGAAAAGAGAGATGAAAGCAGTTCGGGGAAGGGCAGAGGGCTCTGGCTAGGGAAAGGGGTATGTGGAGGTCGTGGAAGTATGTCAAGACAGGAGTTCCTGCAAGGGTTGCATGAAAGGAAGAAGATTCCATCCCCAAGGCCTTCCAAGCAGGCGAGTAGGCAAGTAAGAACCCTCTGGGCACTAACAGCAAGAGCGAGGAAGAGCCTGCTAAATGCAGTAGCCTGCTTGGAGGGAGGCTGGCTCATGTGTACGTACTATGTGCACCTGCACCAACATGCCATTCCTCCTGCCTCCCCCACCTCCCCAGAGCTTTTTAATTTGTGGAAAAATTTCAGCTAAATCTATGACACAGGTACATCTCTATCTGAGAAGATTCATGGAAACAGGCAAACCAACAACAGAAGAGAAACCAAATTTCTATTAAGAGATGTGAAATGTGAATTCAACACCAGCAGAGAACTCATACAGAAGAGTGCTTTGATGAATATGTCACGAAGTTTGAACTCTAACTCTCTGAAAAATATCTTTTCAGCCAGCAATTGTGCAAAACCACAATAATTTGAGTAAGCTGGATCCCCATGCTCTGCTCTATGCTGATACCTGCTCACCTTCTAATTTTGAGCTCATGCGCCAGGGATGTCCCCTTTCCTGAGGTGTACATCAGAGATGGCAGTGAGCTGAACCTGCTAAGAACAAGTGTAAACCCAAGTGCTCAGCAATCATCTTTAAAGAAACTCCCCCTGCCCTGCAAGTCTGAGCACTGCCAGACACACACTGCCACAGGATGGCTACATCCTAGGGAGGATCTCTACAGAGAGCTGTGCAGATCTTCCCAGGCAGCAGGGCCTTTACTGCACTGACTTCAATTGCACCAAGAAACTGTGGCAGAAATATGGCCCAAGAGATTGTGTGTGGCCAGGGTGCTACACACCAGAGAGGGAAGGGAAGGCTCTACTGCTTTCCACTTTTCCTAGTGTAATCTCATGATTTCTGCTGCTAGGCCTATGCCCATCTGGGAAGAGGTTTTCAGGACAAAAGGGAAACAAGGCTCAATCCAGTTCCCACTTCTCTAGCAAGCTGGGAAAGCATGTTCTGTTTAAGCACCTCTAGACATTCATTTTCTATGAGCAGATAGCTCCAAAAAGAGCAACCTTTATGCTTTTCAAATACCAGTCCCTAGCCTTGCCTTAAGGCCTCTGGCTAAATTAAACAACATGCCAGCATCAGAAACATGGGAGAAAAAAGTGGAAGTCATGTGGAAGCAGGTCCTTTTTATATTGGATGCTCTCCTTTTTATAGCAGAACACCCGTTTTCTACTTCACTCTCAACTTCTAGTAGTATAAGCCACAAGAAAACTAGATCCACTCTGGTCACCTGGCCTATTGTACCAGCAAGCAGGCATCCCAATTCTGCTGACACTCTTACATGCTTCAGTGGCATCTACAACTTACAGTATATTTACTGGGGTTAAAGTCACTTTAAGAAGCAATTTTTAATGTAATTTGATGACATTTTGATGAGTCACACCATTTCATTATGATTTATTTGGATCAGCCCTTATTTTTAAAATTATTTCTGAAACTGTAATATGACTTTTTCAAGCAGATAATTAGGGGTTAATGCCCTGAAAAGCTCCAATCTGTGCCCCGTGATCCTACACATATACGTATATTCAGCATCAGGACTTCAGTTATGAATATGAACAAGGAACAGGCAGAAAGGGGGCAAACCCCAGGATGACTAAGAGAGCATTCAACAAGTTGGTTGCTGTGATTTTTACTGTTTTTCTTCCCTTTCTGCTGAGTTTTTCATCCAGTTCTCACCCATTCACAGCACAGTGCAGTGGCAGGTGACTCCTTCCTTGGCAGAGCTGAGAAACCAAAAACCTTAATTTTAGAACTTTAGAAAGAGTCCCTTCAGTCATGCTAACACCACTCAGTGTGATGTTGGAATACAGCTGAGCATTAATGGATCAGAACAAAAAATTTTCCCCACTCTGGAAAAAAATATATATTGCTGTTGATTGCTTCATTTCTTTCCAAAGTACATGAGAGAGATTTCTTGTCAATAAGATTTCAAGAAAATACAAAAAAAAGAAAGAAAAAAATTGCAGAGACTTTCTATATTTAGTAGCTTCTAAATTTTGCTGCATTTGCTTGCTAAAAATACCTAAATGGTATTACCTATTGTTGTGGTGGGAGAATTGGTATTCTCCTTTTTACCATCCAATTATCCAAGCAACAAGAGAGGCAGACAATTGCAATTTGGTATTCCCTGACAGTTGTCTGCTGAACACAGAGCATTTAAATGCCCGTTTGCAGAACATGTCAAGGAACAGAGTCCACTTAGTGTTGTAGCTGAGGTGTTTGGCAGCGCACCTAGCTGTGTCAAGGCTCAGCCCAGAGAGCCAGCGGGCAGGATATCAGTGCCACTCCTCACCTGAGGCTGGGAGATAGTGCCTTTATTCTCCTTGGGCAAGGCACAGTGAATGAGACCACAAGCCACCAAAGACAGCAGCAGGATGTGCACAGGGAAAGGGGACATGACTGGAGAAAGGTGCCTGCCCAAACTCTCATCCCAGGATACCTCTGACCAACTATCCTCATTCCTGGATTAGGATGCAAGTTATTTCTTTAGGGAATGTGGGACTATGCTTACTCTGTTTCTTTTAAGCACTGCCCCAGCATGGTGCCTGTTAGACAGCCCCGTGCCCAGCGCAGCTGAAGACCCAAGCTGGGAGCATCCACAGCCTGAGGGGGCTTGGTTGTCATAGCCAGCCCTGCTTGGTGCCTGCATCTCTGATGAAAGCTACTGATGCTGCTGCAGAATTGTGCTGCCCATTGTAACCTGGCTTACTTGAGTTACATTTTTGGATCAGGATCTAGGGGCAGCTTTCCTTGGGTCGGTTCTTAGTTTCAACCTTCTTTACATGACCAATCATCAGTTTCCTGTGACTCAGCCTTCCCTTCAGTATAAATACCACTAGTAGTAAGTAGCTGCCTCCAAGTATGAAGTGGATTTTATGAGTACACATGAAGCTGCTGAGAGCCATTGGTTTAAAGTGCTGAGCTGTATCCTTTTAACAGAAGCGCCTTGAACCTAAAGTAGAAAGCAACCAAAAGATTCCTAAAGAGCAGCATAACAAGCAATAAGGATTTACAAGAGCATCTCTAGTCACAGTGATCTAGTCTCCCCTTCCAACAGAGTAACAGGGCTTGGGAGGCAGCAAGTGCAATGTCTCGACATTTTGACATGTGACTCAAGATATTCAAGAGAAGATTGTCTAGGTGAACATACTGTGGGATACAACATTTGTTTAGAAAAACATTTCTTTAAAATAGTTATCACTATTACATTGCCAAATGAAAAGTGTATTGAGTTGATCTTACAGGTAATCATTGGAGGGTCCAGGACTAGTCAGTGTTTCCATTAATGACTTGGATAATGGAAAAAAGAATATAATTATTAAATCTGCAGACGACATCAAGCTGAATGGGACTGAATACACTAGAGGACACAAATAGAATACAAGACAATCACACCAAATTGGACAAATGATCTGAGAACACAAGATAACATTCAACCAGGACATATTCATGTAATTAGACTTAAGCAGGAATAATCAACTTCATTAATACAGAAAAAGGAACAGCTGTCTAGGTGGCAATTCTACAAAAAGGAGTCTGGAAGTTACTGCACACCATAGTCTGAAAAGCAGTAAAAAGCATGCCTCACCACCACAGGACAAACAAGTATCATATTGGGACTCTAATGTCAGTCTGACAGACCGGTGATGTAGATTTTTCCCTGAAAGATTATGTCCAGTGTTAGGTGTCCCACTCTGACACAGAAACCAACTCGAGAGAGCCCAGGAGAGAAGGGTAATGGTCAAATGTTTAGGATCTATGGCCAACAGGAGTAGACAGAGGATGTCCAGATAAAGAAATGATGACTGGGGAAGCACACCGTAACAGTTTTCAAATATCTGAAGAGCTGCTACAAGGAAAAAGGTAATCAGTTTTCCATGCCCATGGTGAATAAGAGGCAATAAATTCAACTTCAGCATGGAAGATTTGGGCTAATCTGTTAAGAATAGGGAAGCACTGGAATAAATTGCCCAGAGCTCCGTCAAAATATTGACAAAGGCAAAGGAGGTGCAGCTGGATATGCCGTGGGCAAGGAGACAGACTAGGTGATCTCTCAAAGCCCCTTCCAATCCTATTTCCTGTAGCTTTTTTGATCAGTAGTAGCAAGTTTAAACTGAAGCTGTTCACAGAACTCTGCATTCCATGACTCTCACATCATATATTTTCCACAATGAAAAGGGACTTTTGAAGTTTTTGCAGTACAGCAAAACACACGCACCGTTCCCTACCCAGCTTCAGCAAATGTCTTTTCTAAATACGCCAGACACATATTTATGTGCTCTCAACACTATGTGGAGCAGAGCCTGGAACATTAATCTTTCAGCAACAAAACCATACTCCTCTTCCAACAAGCCTGTGTAACTGTTCCTAGGGGTGACTACAGAGCATCAGACCTCTGCGGTTGCCTGCACATGCCTCCCTCACTCCATAGCCCCAGCTAGGGAAACTGTTTACATCCCAGGCTCGCTGGTCTGTACATATTCCAAAAATATAGGGGTTTTGGCTGTTGTTTTGTTTCTGTCTTCCTCTGTGAACTTCTCACACCCTAAATCTAATGCACCCACCCAACAAATTACAGTCACATCTAGAGAGATTATAAAACCCTAAAACCAGCGTCAGTCTCAGATTGACAAGAATAGGACCAATGGCAGCTAATGTTTTTAACACCTGTATTTGAAATCAGCCTCCCATCTCTTTACAAAAAGAGAAGTCCTTCTGCCAAGAGCTAGAGCTGTTGCAGGGCCTGTTGTGCAAGCAGAAGTGTCACAGTGTTCAGCTGTAGGGCAGAGTGTGCTCATGGAAATGGGCAGAGAGCGTGCTGAGAGCATTGTGGCCTGCAGTGCTCCTGGAGGAACATGACATGGGTTATGGAAGTGTTTACTACCAAGAGGAGAAAAGTGACTGCTGGACTGTAACTAGTGGAAGTAGGGGCAGACAAAGACATACTGCTGCCTTCTTTAGTGATCATAGAACTTTCCTGGTGTTATGATCAGGAGCTCATGAAACACCGTCTCCCATGCCACACATAGGTCTCCATATGGTCCCATGGTGATTCTCTCCAAATTGAGAAGGTCATGCTTCCTGTTCAGTCTGCCAGCAATGAAGATCATGAAGGCCATTTCTTAGATCAACCATAAAGTCACAGACCATCACCTAGCAAAGTCAGTGAGTAATATATTTTGATGCTGAAGAGCTTCTGAGACAAGCTGTCAGCTGGCCCCAGTTGCCCCAGCTCCTCCTGCAAGGGCTCAGCTGTGACTGAGGGGTTTTGCATCCCTGCTGCTCTTCTGTCTGGCAGACTGACAGGCTACTGGGGTACTGCTGTTGCACACTGGGTGTTCCCACCTCCTGGGGACTTAAAGGAAATGAGGGCATCTCCTTAAGTGGCTGCCCAAGCAGGACATTGAGTAATTTTGGTACAAGACAGGAGCTCCTTTGCACCTCATCTGGGGAGGTGTGGGTCCCTGCAGCCTAAGTGGACGCACCACAGGGACAGGGCACAACTACACTTTTCTTATCAATGCACTCAAGGGGGCAACGGGGCAGACTTTCTCTGTAGCTGGCCGTTCTTCCTCTCCCATCTCTCGCCCACGGCAACTCCAAGCGATGCTCCCAACACTGGCTGTGCCCCTGCTGCTTGAGTTAATTACAGTAATTATACCTGTGCTCCTCAGTTCCAGCTCACTTCTGTTGTCACTTCCCTGCCCATTCATTTGCAAATCTAATCACTCCGTGGATTTTTTCAAAAGAAAAAGGGGAAGGGAGAGCAAGGATACAAATGAAAAAAGAAAGTATGATTCCTGCAACAACAATACAACAGAAATTGAGGCGCCATTGAGCAGCACATGGGGTTTTTATTTAGCGACTCTGTGAGGGCTGCATGCTGCTCCCAGTTCTGATAGATAGACCTTTGTTGGGTTACAGCACTAGAACAGAGTGAGGAATAAGGAAAGAATTACATCAGCCTCCCCTAGTGCCTGCCAAATTGCCTCAAGATACTGCCCGGTGCTTGAGCTCACTTGCAAAAAAGGCAGGAGAGCTTCCTGGGCGTCCAGTGTTCCCAGCACGGCAGGATGCCCACATGGGCACAGGCACCATGAACCCCCAACAACCACTCTGCTCAGTGTGGGTCCTACCCATTTCTTGGTCAGGTTTTATGTGTACAAGGGGTTCTGCAGGATCAGCTGTGGAAACAGCAATCTTTTTTCATGCCTGAGAGGCTTTCCAGCAGTGACCCTGGAAGAGCGGTGGCTAGAAGCATGCACTTCAGGTCACCTGTCTGATAAGGATAGATTTGAGGTCAATCCTTTGAACACAGACGGGGAAAAGTGTAACCAGAAAAAAAATGGGCAGAAATGGCTTCCTAATTGTTTGCAGGTGCTCTGAAGAAGAGGAGAAAGCAAGAAGAGGAAGCTATGATATGCCCTGCCAGCTGACACTGGGACTAGTGTTATATTGCTGCCAGGCAGCAAAGGAAAGCAGATGGGTTTTGCCACCCAGTACTGTGTATACGCTTTTGAGCAGAAAAATACAAAACTGTTATTTTTGCCTTTTACTGCCAATAGATAAAGTGAGAGTGAGAGGCAAAGGGTTCCTTTGCACTAAGTGCAGCAATTTAATTACACTGCACTTAAGCATTTTCACACCAGCCATTACACCAATTGTTCTGTGTAGCCACACACTTCTGAGCTTGTTCACAGTATCATTCCAGATGCCAGAATTTCCCACTGTGTGATGACACTTCAGTACCAGGGCTTCTTTCTCTCATTGGCCATGCTGGAAAAGCAGCCCAGGGGCTGCAGAAGTCAGGGAGGCTCAGAAGGCTAGGATAAACCAATTCCCTGATAAAGTATTAGAAGTATTTAAGAAGACTGAAAATAGTTGATGTTTCTCATTACCAGAGTAAATGTTTCTTATCACTGTATGCTTTGTACACAAAATATTTATTGTTTTGCATATCTGCATAGGCAAGAGAGGAGCAGGACAGGAGCAGGAGGTAGAAAGGCCGTCTGAACATCATGGGCAGGAAAGGAGGTAGTCAGGGAAACATGCTGGAACTGTAAAGCATTTCTATTTGCAGTTAATATCCAACTGGAATATTTTTGGTGAAGTGAAAGCAACAAATTCATTTTAATGTAACAGACAGGAAAATGAAAACCCCCCAAAGTAATGCCTTGTTCCCAGGCAAGAAATACGAAATGAATACTGCACTGCAAAACATGTAACTGCAGCATGGCAAACTAAAGGGTCTCCAAGTCCTTTAGGTGATGTGCTCAAAAGGGTTTTCTATCTCCCAGGAGGCTGATTGCTGGGGGAGGAGAGAGAGGACCTACAATTAGGTTGATTAAAATAGTGGTCCCAGCATGGTCTGTTCTTCACTGTTGCCAGGAGACTAGAAGGCTAGGATGAACAGTTCAAACTTTTTGTAACAAAAATAGGTGTTTACTTCCACACCATATGATCTTGGCCCTCTCTAAGGCTTAGCACTCTCCTTTAGTTCACAAGAAAAAAAAATCTCAACCCAACTTCACTTTCTTAGACTTGTGTTAAGATGGATTTACAATGTTCAAAACTGCACCAATTCTTTCCTGCCTCCATCAACCCAGCCCAGTGCCAAACTCCAGGATTTATGTTAACTGTTCAGTGGCTGTTCTTTCACTTTTTTCAATATTAATCTGGTCTTTCTTTCCAGGTCTGGGCCCTAGAACCCAGTAAGCAGGTAAATTCTAGGTTACTTGTCCCCTCCACAGAATCTCCATCTGAAGCAAAGGCTGGTCAGGTGGCTCAGCTGATGGGCAAGGACACTGAGATGGGCAGCCATTCACAGGTTATTTGGTGGACATGCACTACCCTCAGTCAGTGACTTATGCTGGAAGAGGTGACTGTAATAGATCAGGAAACGGAAGATCTTGATGGAGAAACCAAGCCAGGCTATCTTACCAACTTGCTCCATTTCCCCCCCCCCCCCACAGCTGATACAGAAATAAAAGGAAACACTAAGTATATTGGTGGGAGAAGGTTACAGTCCAAAATCAAGCCCTACTTTTTTCTTCAAGTCCCTTTTGCTTAGCATCCTAAAGCATACAGAAAAACAACAACAACAACAAACTAAAAATATCTGCAGTAGTAGCTGTTCCAAAGTTCTGAGCCTGAAGATCTTTATGCATTTGAAGCATTTGACTTAGGTCCTTTGCTTCAAGGTAGGTCTTGTCTTTCCTAAAGCCAAGCGCACTAATAAAACTTATCCAACATGCCTTTTCTGAGGCTTTCACTTGTTGTATCTGTTACTACAAAAACTGTACATGCCAAGCAATGTGTTTGCTTTTTTAACACCCCAATGGGTGTTAAAATCCTGAAGCAGGTGGCAAGGGGATGTGATAGATGGATAGATAGCAGGCATGACAAAGTTTTAGAAAAGAAGGATAGAGATGACAGTGAAGACAGAAGATTGAAAAAGTAGCAGCAAAATTAGCTGAAAGCTGAAGTCCCTGCTATAAATATACTTTACATGCAGGGTTTGAATGCCAAAAGAGAGAATATCCTTGCTCCTGTTAACACAGCAGCAATCAGGCAATAGCTGGAAAGAGGCACTTAAACCTCCCTGTGTAGCTGTGTTGCAACACAGTGCATAATTACTCATCATGCTCATTTCCACAGCCTGCACAGGCTGCCTGCTGGAATTCATAGAATCACAGAATGGTTTGGGCTGGAAAGGACCCTAAAGATCACCTAGTTTAACTCTCCTGCCATGGACAGTGTCATGGTTTGACTCTGGCCCAATGCCAGTGCCCCCATGAAAATATATTTTCTTCAACTAACTGCTGTGAGATGCGACCAGGAACAGAGCAGAGCAGGCTCAAGCTTAGAAAGAGAGGGAAAAAAACTTTATTAACCTACACTAAAATCACAGGAACACACAGGAAACGGAATGAAAACCTTCTAAACATTCCTCCTCCCACTCAATTTCCACCAAACCACAGTGAGACAACACCTTGGAAGCCTGATCAAGTTACCACCACTCTGATAATCAATTCTCAGTCCATTAGGGGAGAGAGGAGTCTCTCTTGTACCACAGTCCTCCCCACGAAACAGGGTTGAAACTCCCCATGTTTCCTTGTCACACATGGCACCGCCCGGAGAAAATCTGCCATCGTGACATGCTCCTTCCA
>VZSE01013652.1:84920-98478 GCA_013398275.1 Promerops cafer | reverse complement strand
GCTGGCCCGGTTCCATTCCCTTCCACCCTCTCTCTCTCTTCGGGGCTCCGGCCTACCTCAGCCTGGGCCTTCATGGCTTTCCCCTCGGGCAGAGAAGGTGTGCACTCTCCTGCGGCTGGGACAAAAGAGAGGGAACTTTGGGAATTCTCTGCTTTTAAGCCCTTGTGTTCTCAGAGGCGATCCATGTCTTCAGTGGTCACACCAGGTGTCAATATTCAAATCTGACCACTGATTGGTTTGACTATAACTTCCCAAAAAAACTCACTTCCTCTCAAACCGAGACAGACAGGGACACCTTCCACTAGACCTAGTCACTCAGAGCCTCATCCAGCCTGGCCTTGAACACTTCCAGGGATGGGGCATTCACAAGTTCTCTGGGCAACCTATTCCAGTGTCTCACCACCCTCACAGTAATGCATTTTTTCCTAACATCTAAAGCTACTCTCTTTCAGTTTGAAGCCATTCTCCCTTGTCCTATTGAGACATGGGGCTAGAAATCAAATTAGGATAGAAAGCAATTTCAGATTTAGGATAACTGTATTAGACCAAAAGAGCTGTTTTAAACTTGTTCAGCTGCAATTTGCTGTTCACAAAGGCTTGCTGAGATGGACAAAGGAATGCAAGAGACAAAGCAATAAATACATACCTACTTTACAACTTTTTATAAAGTTGTGGAGTCTTTTCCGTGTATCATTATCACTACATGATCTTGTCAAAAGTCCCTCCCCATCTGTCTTGCAGGCTGCAATTAGGCCATCCTGATGCCTTTTCTTCTCCAAGCTGAACAAATCCAGTTCTCTCAGCCTTTCCTCATAGGGAAGATGCTCCACCCCTATAAAGAACTTGGCCCTTCACTGGATGTACTCCAACAGGTCCATGTTCTTCTGTGTTGGGGACCCCAGAGCTGTACACAGCACTGCAGGTGGGCTCTCACCAGAACAGAGCAGAGGGACGGAATCCCCTTCCTCATCCTGCTGGCCACGCTGCTTTGGATGCAGCCCAGGATACAAACTGGCTCTCTGGGCTCCAAGACCTGGGTCATGTCCAGCCTCTCATCCACCAGCACCCCGAAGTCCTTCCCAGCAGGGCTGCTCCTATTCTGTTCATCCCCAGCATGTGTTGATATTGGAGGTTGCCCCAACCCAGGTACAACACCTTGTACTTGACCTTGTTAAACCTCAAGAGGTTCCCATGGCCCCACTTCTTGAGCTTATCCAGATCCCCCTGGATGCCATCCCATCCTTCAGGTGTGCGAACCACACCACTCAGCTTGCTGTCACCTGCAAGTTTGCTGAGGGTGCACTTAATTCTTTCACCCATGTAATTAATAAAGATATTCAATAACACTGGTCCCAATAGAATCCCAAGGGACACCACGTGCCAGTTGCTGTACTCTGTAGCCACTTCAGCATGGCTTGGCCACGACACTCCTTGGATACAATCTGGATCAGGCAGAGAGAAATTCACACAAGAACCTAAAAGTTTCCTGACTAAATCCCATCATGTGCATGAGGCCTTCACAGTCACCACACCAAGCTTGCTGCTTCCTTGTACTCTTGTGAAGATATGGCACTATTCACAGGGATCTCTAGCCAGAGAAAGAGGGCAAGCAGCAGCAGTGCTACCACGAAGTCTGGTTTGGTCCTTAGTCTTCAGGTACTTCACCACATTCAGACTGGACAGCAGCCCTGTTAGTGGCCCTTCCCTGCATTTCCTCCAAGATATACACCCAGTACTATGAACAAGGATCTCTGGCAGACACATCCAGGAATCCTTGGAGGGGCTCAGATGGGAGCATGAAAGCAAAGCCACATTAGAGGAGGATACAAACCCACTATTAATAGCAGTAGAAAAAGAGCCTCAGATTTCTCACCTGCATTTTAGTAGGACTGTTTCTGCTTCAAAACCACCTTGACTGGATGTCAAGGACACATTATAAAGGCAGGTCAATCCAGGTGTGAAGTAATGTAGCATAGAGGTAGCAACTGAAAGAGTGCCAGAAGCAAAAAACTAAGAACACACCCCAGAAACTTAAGCCCAGCAAGCTCACAGTGGAATTACTAAATGAATTGCTTCCTCAGATTGCAATGATTGCAACCCCAGACGCTAATTATTTGCGCATTTTAAATTTTGTACTTAACGTTCTGTCCAAATTAAAGTAAATCTAATTTAATGCCCACACACAGACTCTAAACATCTTTTTCCTTGACAGCTTTTGCTGCTAGCCAGCACCTAGATACCATAGGAGGAATAGTATAATTTTAACTCCTGTGTGGCTTTTGTCTTCGTGTTGTGAAGACATTAAATTGTGTAACAGGTAAAGAATGGGCCTTCAGTCACGTCTGTCAATATATAGCTATCCATCCTTCAACAAAAGCTATTGGGAGGGTAACAGAGCCCAAAGAGATGTACCACGATATGTTAACAGCATCCAGTAGATGCTTCCCAGGTTCATTTCCTGACTGTGCAAGAAGGGAGAGCCAGCCATAGAGCTCAAGGGTGCATTTCTAGCTTACCCTCATAAATTCCTACCTATTTACAAACTTTTCTTGGATACCAGCCTCAGAGCCTTGCTTATATTCCTTCCATCTTGGATATTGCTCCTCTGACATTGTTCATCCCTCAAGTTTCCAGAGGGTCCTTGTGGCTAAGATAAAAATATTTAAAAGTCAAGATAGCTTTGTAGGGTCTGCAAAACCAAAAGTTGTTATTTAGCATCTTGACATCAAAGTAGGTGGTGAATTTACAGAACTATATATCCAAAACCTATTTTGCCACAGATTCCTGTCACTTCACAGAAGCTCTTTGCTTCTACCTTGATGACCTTTGCCATTGATGGTAGGAGAGGAGGACTTTCGTCTCAGCAGATAAAAGGCTTCACAGATACAGAGGAATCTGTGAGGTAGGTTATTGAGTAGCTGACACAAGGGGGATTAACAAGAATATGGGTTATCTTCGTAACAAATACAGCCTGCAACAGACCTCAATATTTAAGAGCAGCCTCTCAGGGTCAGTAGGCTTGGTAGCTTTGGTCAGTAAATAAGATCTAGCAGTAGTCTCAGCAAAAGTCTCAGATACTGCTTAATAAAACATGGTTTATGTTTTGAGTCTCCCAGAGATGCTTCTCCTCACATGGCCAAATTCTTCAGAAGACCAGGGAGGAAAACAGAGGTGCTGGTGAGCCAACAGGCAGCAATGTTTTTGTCTGTGTAAGCAATGCATTGATGTACTCAATCAAAATTCTCCTCAGTGACGTGAGGTGAGGAGGAATACAGGCTGGCAGAGATCTCCACAGAACACAGCTCCATCCAAAAGTCTCTGCACTGCTTAGCTTTTCTCACACTTTCTCACATTTGTCCTCAGCTGCAATCATACACCATCCCATGCCCACAACCAACATACAAGACAGGATGAAGGTCCCCTCATGTACTCATTGTCAGGCTCACAATGAAGTTCAAGAGGAGATACACTATCATATTCAAAAGCCACCACCATCTCCAGGAGCAGCACTTCCACTAGCCACCCTTGCCTTATTTTTTTCCCAGACAAAGAAGCAGGCAAATACTCGTCTTTCTTCAGGGCACCAGACAAAACAACCCTGCTCCTTGGGACACCCTCCCTGCTCTGGGCTCTTCCTCCTGCCCCTTCTTCCCTTCCTTCTTCACATTGCCCACATGTCACAACAAATGAGCTACCAAAGCCTTCAGCAGATGCACTCGGTAACTTCAGCATGAGAAAAGGCAACCAGAAACCAGAGCTGCAATCTTTTTATAATTTGTAATTAGTTGATGGGAAAATATTTATGCCTGATTAGAATCTTTAGGGATTTCCTGATTATTTTGAGTTGAATATAGCTGGCCTCCTCTTTTGTCCCAGCCATAATTGCAGGACAGCTTCTAGTACACTGCATGTATCTCTTACCCTTAGCCCAGCAGGAAGAGGTATACTCACTCTTCCCCTTCTGTGCCACACCCTGACAACAGCAGAAGAAAAATACTGCTGGTATTAATATATCAGCCCTTGCTGTAAATCAGGTTTAAACTTCCTGCTGCTTGGGAAAAACCTTTAGTCATCAGCAATGTCACCAAAGACGTCAGCCAAAGACACTGAGTCATGTTGCACCAAAGAATGTGCTGTGGTTGGGGGTTTTAAGACCCTTTAACAAGCACTTGGAACCGAGATGCTCCTTTTCCCTTGTATTGTACCTATTAAAAAATTGTTTGGCTGAAGCAATGAGTACTGTTGAGTAATTCCACTAGCAGAGGAAAACTGCAAAATAGGTATTTACAAAAAAACATGCACTCAATACTGCATGGTAACCACAGGGCTGGGGATTCCCAAGGCTGAAATGCAGCTCAGGAGCTATCACACTTTCCCCAGAAGCTGCCTTGCTGGCAGCTTCAGGAGGAGCCAGAGAGGCCATGACAGCAAATGTTCCATCATCCCAAGGGGGATCCCTGCAAGGTGGGCTGTGATGTGTCTGCAAGGCTGTTCTCTGAATCACATAGAGAGTTTTCTTGTCTTCTTTCAGCTTGGAACTACAGATGTCCCCACAAGACCCTGTCCCTCCACAGCCTCCACATTTCTCCAGGACCACGAGGCAGTGGTGACCAATAGAGGCCAGCTCCTCTCCACTTCATATATAAAGTCCTATATATGAAGTGGAGAGGAGCTGGCCTCTATTGGTCAGCTCCTCTCCACTTCATATATAGGACTTTATATATGAAGAGTCCTCCACCTTCATCTCCTGTCCATTGTCTCCAATTCAAGATCCTTAACTCGTCCTCCTTCAAATTCTTCAGACAAAAGCCTTGCAGCCTGTGCTCTTGACTTTCTCTCCAAAAGCCATGACAGACAGCAGTTCTTCTCATCACGTGATTCCTTCTTCCACAGGGACCAGCAGCATCTTTTCTCTGGCTCCCCAACATCCCAAACACTAGGCCAGTGAGTGGGACAGGAGAGGTTCTCCAAGCCCAAATTGCTTTCTAACACAACTGATGCACTTTGCGTGGAAATTGGTTTAAGTTAGCCCCTTATAAATACACAAAGGTAGATTTTGAAAAAGAGGAGGGAGGGAGGGAGGGAGGGAGGGAGGGAAATCTTGGCTCTGGAATTTACATGCAGTGGACTGGAGCAACAGAACTGATCTTGGGAATTGAGATGCCTCGTATGGTCTTGGTGATTCAACTCCAGCCCACACAAGTGCCTAAGATGATCTGGTGATGGAGCCAAGTGATTCATATGACTAGGAAGGCTTGGACACGACACCTTGGTGGCCACTGTGACTCAGTCTTTGCCACTGTTGTATCACAAGGAATGGCTGGGCCCAGAAAGACAGTCAGCTGGTTTGTCACTGTGCCCTGCATTGGTTATAACAGTTTCAAGGTACTCAGGCACAGCTGCAATATATATCAATACATACATACACATTCATAAATATTAAGAGATACAAACTTTCTTGTTAAAAGTTTAGACGTGTTATAAACAGAAGTATAAAGTAGGAAGAAACTGCTCCACTTGGCAAGTTTTAAGTGTTTTCCATTTGTGTGGCTTTTCTACCACCCTCTGCACCAGCCAGAAAGAACTACTTTGAGAGGCTGCAGGCTGGACTAAATGTAGCATTGGTCTAATCTGGCCATTAAGATTCCAGTCTTATGTTACAAATTGTGGTTTTTGATTGTAACTAGTGCTAATATTTTTAATTACTTTTTCCATCCATTGTCCTTTAGTCTGTGTAATGCCAGATGTTTAGAGCACGTGGTTTGTCCTTCTAGCAAAAAAGAACTAGATTTGTGCCTGAGAATAGTGTACACATTTGCTTTATACATCAGCCCTGGAGCAGAGGTGGTGAAGAGCCTGCAAGTGCTCTCAGGCACCTCAGTCCAGGACTGGTGTGGATTTCCCTTTGAACTGACATTGATGAAAATCCACAACAGAACAGTGGTGCTTACAAGGCTCTCACTTTACGTCTCTTGACTGTGTCCCAAACCTTGCAAAATCTCTGTGCCATATCACATCCTTCCGTGGCCAAACAAAAGAAAAACAAATTGAAAGACTGTGTGTAGTGGGATCATCCATTGGCACATGCCATGACAATATAAACGTATCCTGTCTCTTGACACTAGTTATTCAATTTTTGACTGAGGCATTCATACTCAGCACTTGCAATGCTTTCAACCCCTATATATCAAAGCCTTTCTGTGAAATGAGAGATGCTGTGTAGGCTGTTAGAAGCCTAGAGACAACCCGTTAAGATTTGAAAATAGTGGCTAATATACTCACTGACCCAGCTGCAGATCAGAAAAGTGAAAAAACCTTCTGCCCAACATACAGCTGGTTTGGTGTGAAGCCCAGAATGGCTTCCCTGGAGTAATGTAGTATGGAGTTCAAAAACATCTTTATGTGAATACTGTAGTAACACAGAGCTGCCTTTGTAATCTAAATTCCCCATTTCTTAATATAGTCTCAAGCAGAATCTGTTGTTTGAATCTAGTTTGAATCAGGCTCACCTGCCTGAGCCCTACTCACTGCCATCCCAACACAGGCAATGAGGTCAAAGATTAAACAGCACTCTTCTCTCCAAGCTCTCCCATTTGTAACTGGGCAGTGTGTGTGTATTTATGGGCAGAGGCTGCAGTGTCCCACTGTGGAGAGATCAGTGGGCAGCTGTTCTCCATTGCACATGTGAGAAATCAATGAAAAAATGAGGGTGCTGGTGGAGGCTGAGTCCCAACCTGCTGTAATAAACCCAGTCATCTTCTGTCTCTCCTGACCAAGCAAGAGCCCTTGACTTTTTGCTGTATGCTTTTAATTTCCCTTTTGCTTCCTCTTCCCCTCCAAACCATACTGTTTTCTCTTAGAATTGCTCACCCTCTCCTACTCCAATTGCTGTCCACGCTCAAAGTGATTAACTCTGCCCCTTTCTCTGGGCCTGTTCCTCTGAAGATTACTGTCTCATGCTTGGAGTGGATAATCCATCAACCAAATGGCCTGCTGCCACCCAGGGGTCTGTCGCAGTCCTTTGGCACTAGTGCTAGAAGGTCTCTGACTGGCCAACCGGTGGAGCGTGGAGAAGGCAGCACACCAGGAGCAAGACCAGCACAGGCTGGAGTTCAGTGTTCCAGCCAGCATGTGCATACATAAAAATCAGCACACATATGCACACATACTTGCAGCTCCACAGCCTCAAATCCCAGAAGATGGCTGGAAGAGGAGCATAGGAATGAATTAGCTGTCAGGAGACAACTTGCCTACTCTCACACAGCAGTGACCTCCATTACATCAGGAGCAGAAACTCTCCTTGCTAAGAGCCAGGTAGAGTTTTCAGATGACTTATGGAACCTGAATAGTGTTATTAGCTAAAGCAAATATGGAAGTGAGCTGGAGCTAAACATCATGCCCATGCTGAGCCCACATCCTGTGAGCACACAGGGTTCCCTGAGCCTTGTTCTTGCAATGCTCTAAGACTTCCCTGCCAGAGCTGGTGCTTCTACAGGATGGTTGACAAACTCCTGGCCTGGTGATGCCATTGCAGACTTGGCGTTCCTCATAGCCTTGCCAAAATGCCTCCAGCCTGACTGCTGTGCCTGTCCCAGCTGCCCAGGCTTAGCAGAGATCTGAGTTACACCACTTTTAAAGACTAAACTATTGGTCTTTGAAGTGATCTAAACCACACTCAACATCCCTCCACAACAAGGATGACTGATAAGCAACATCAGCATGTTTACAATATAGCCCAAACCACAGCCAGGTCTCCTTCAGCCTGGAGAGGCAAACCAAGCATGAGAGAAACATTGCTGCAGAAGGAAGGGTGCAGCAAGAAATGTAACTGGGAAATGACTCGGCACATGGGTCTACCATGCAGACTGCTTTGGGCAGGTGGGCACAGCCCTACCAGCTTCATGCAGCCAAGATGGGGCAACATCTGCCTTGTGGCTAAAGCAGGGACCCAAGGGAAGCTGTGCCCCATGCTGTCAGTCCGTCCTTGTGCCTTGTTTGCTGTGACCATAGCACCAGCGAGCAGTGCCATGAAGTGTTGGCACACAGGCTTTCAGTGTAGCAGAAACTGGGGAGAAATCGGGCTCGGAAAAACAGTTGCAAATGGAACAAATATGCAAGAAGATAGGCAAAGTGCAAGACACAAGCTTCTTGATGGGAGTGGTGCTAAGCTGGCCAGGGTGCTGGCAGAGTGAATGGGCATCTGGCTGATATAACAAGCCATTTAAGAAATCCATTTTCCTCTACTTTTCACCATTTTTTCTCTTTTTTCCTTTGTGTTTCCCTTATTAGTCATTTTTTTAAGGGCAGACAGCTGCCCTGAGAGGAGGGACTGGGCTGCCTGAACCTTCTACAAGTTTCCTGACAAGCATCTATTCAAATCCTTCTCCAGTTTCAACTAAGAGAAGCATACAGATCCCAGAGATAATTGAAGTCTTTTAAATGTAATGAAAATAAGTGGGTGGAGAGGGGAGAGAGGACACTCTGAGCACCCCCACTGCGAGAGACTGCAGTGTGAGCTAAAATACCAAGTACCAGCAAACCTTCGTGGGTGAAATCCCACAACTACCGCAGGCCATAGGAAACACATTTAATTTGCCTCTGCACTCAGAAGGGCACTTGCAGCTGAACATGGAGCAGGGAGTCAGCAGGCGATGGAGGCAGGCACAGCCCATAATGGTTGGATCAGCAGCAGGTCTCTGTTTCTGTGGCCTCTCTGCAGACAGTAGGCACAGCATCTGGGAGCAAATGCATCCATTGCACCCAGTCTACCATGTGGGTTCCCTTCCTTGCATCATTGGCCAGCCCTGAACTATGCATTCATGTCTGGGACTGCCAAACGTGTTTAAAAGGCCTCTTCATCTCTCACAAAGGAAAGAGCATTCTCGTCCCTCTTTACACTGTCCCTGTATCCTCTATGCTAACGATGCTGGGCCAGCTTCGTAATGAAGCCACACTGTGCCGCTAATGCTCCCGCATCCTCTAGGCAGAGCGAGGCCAATGAGTCTGCTCTCTGTGCAAGTCTTCCCACACCCTCTCTGCAAATAAGCTTATGCCAGGTCACAGTCTGACTCCACCGCTGACTTTGCTGGCACATGAGTGTCCGACAGTTCCTTCAGAAGTTGCTGAACAATAGGAACCAGGCTTAATGATGGATGTGACTCTTGCATGCTCCCTGCAGACTTTCTGTACTGTGCTTGGGAGATCCCATTTCCCCTCTGAAGGAAGTGGGCAGCAAATGGAATGGCATTATCCCTCCTATTTGCACCGAAACTTTGGCAGAGCCAGCACATAAAAAATGGAAGGAGCCATATACCTTCCTCTTCTAAAAGAACAGAAGGGCTAGGATGCTTTCCAAGCCTAGAGACAAACTTAAGGCCAAGGCTGACATTTCAGGGATCATTGCCAGTTAACTCAATGAATAAAATTCTCTTCTTCAGCCATGCTCTGCACATGCTGGAGAGGAGCTAGATTGTTTTCCTGCCCCAGTTCTGGATAGTAATTTTTGCTGCATTCACTCAGAGACATCTGTCTGTTTTCATGCCTGCAGTATAAGCTGGTGTTGAAGTTGTATCTGCTATGGAGCCTCTCAGCTCCCTACCCTGGGGGCTATTTCAGGGCAAAAGTATACATTAACTGCTTACCCTGAAGCACACATTTAACAAAAGCATGAGCAAAAAACATAAGGCTCAAGGTCTGTATATAAGTCATTGGCTATGGCTGTGCCTGGAGACATGGTGAGGGAGTGGTCGGGAGCAGGGTGGCGAGGATGCACGGGCTCCCCAGCACCATGGCCTTGGCAGTAGGACTTGCTGCTGGGCATCCCAATGTAACCAAAACCTCCAGCATGTGCCATGTCCCCAGACAGCCACCGTTCCCAAGGGCAGCCAGACTCTCATGGCAGCTCTGCCCATCTGCACACTGGCCCCGGGGGGACACTGCTTCAAACCCTTGCAATCTTGCAGACTTTATTCCACATCACATCCACCCTCCTCTCACTGCCGCTGAGGTCTGAGCAATGCTTCCCCACCTCACAAAGGGATGTTTCACCAACCACAATTTAGAGATGCTGAATAAAATAGCAGTGAGTTCCAAAGCCTACTATAAAAAGAGAAAGGGTGAAAGAGAGGGTTGGGTGTGGTCTGTTTCAGGGGGAATGAATGACTGGAAACAAACCCCAGATCCCTGAAAGCTCAGAGAAAACAGGAACAAAAAGTGGAAGAAAACCACATAAGCAGGGGGGAGGCGGTGAGGAGAGGAGCTCTTGGTATTGATGTTTGAAACGGTCTCTTTAAAATGGAAGATAATGACACTGAAAATTATTCTGAGCTTTTCAAAGGCATAAATGACCAAACTGCCTCCTGACTCCTGAATTACATTATCCAGAAAGAACTTAATAGCATGTTATTATCGCTTCTCCTCGCTGACAGGATTTCGGCACTGAAAAGACAAACAAGAAGTGCATTCATAATCACAACCGCATTCACCTCTGTGAGGCACTGGCCACAGCTAATTTCAGGTAAGTGTCTCAGCAGCCAGCCAGGGAGCTCAGCAGTGAGGTAATTGCCTTTGTCACTATCTGAGAGGGAGCAGCTGGGTGTCCCCAGTGGCAGCCAGCGCCAAAACCCTGCTGTCTGGGGAAGAGGGGCATGTCCTGGACTGGCTGATGGCAGCTGCGGGGACCTACTTCCATGAGGCTGGCTTCAGTGGGTCACAGTGTGTCCCATCCTGGCAGGTACCTGTGAGGGGCCCGAGGCTGAGTGGATAGCAGTGGAGTCCCTAAGTCTGCT
This sequence comes from Promerops cafer, assembly GCA_013398275.1. NCBI lineage: Eukaryota > Metazoa > Chordata > Aves > Passeriformes > Nectariniidae > Promerops > Promerops cafer. The sequence goes on along the minus strand of VZSE01013652.1, from coordinate 87,691 downwards.
GCAGCTGTGACTCCACTGGCCTGATGGGAGCTTGTAAGAATAGGAGCAAGACAATAAAGGGTGATATAGGGATGTGTGAGGGGTGGGGAGTGTGAGTAAACAGCATGGCCTGAGCTGTCCAGGGATAGCCCCAACCCTTGGCATTTGTCACATCGTTAGTTTTCATGACCAGCAGCCCTGAAGGAGACAAAAGTGTTGCTGATTTCCAGAGTTGGGCAGTTTGGCCAGCCTCTCTCCCTATTCCCCTACCTCTGCCACCCCATCCCCGTGCCTCAGTTGAGAGGTCAGAAGGCAACTTGGTCATATTGTGCTCCCTGCCAACACTCATGTCTTGGCAACGTCCTGGAGGGGCCTGGTAATCATCCTGGTGTAAGCTGGGGATGACCCTGGTGTCACATAACACCACTGTGCCACTGAGAGCATTTGGCTTTGGGCTGTTCCCAAGGCTTTTCTTTACATCTTCCTTGTGCTCTACCAAGGTATGCCACTGCAGTACTAAGCACCTCTCTCCCAGGGGGTGGTCCATCTTCTGAAACCTTCCCCAGTGGCCAGAGATGGGGCTGGCTGCAGCTAAGGCAAGGCAGCATGGGAGCCCAGCCCAGACAGAAAGCAACAAGGAAGGGAAAGAGGCAGAGAGTCGTGTCTGGCTCTGCTGAGCTACCACTGCCATTGGATGCATTTGCATGGACACAGATCATGACCCAGCCCAGCAGGACCTCTGCGCAGAAGACCATCGCTGCTATGGTACTGATGTGACAAGGCCAAGCTAAATGCCAGGGGTGGCCTTCACGCAGCACTGTGTCCTGCCCATGATTTATGTCCCAGGTTTAAGAACATTTCATTTCAGCAGCCATGCTCCGACATCTGCAGGCCCCTGAGCAAGTGAAGAAGGTAACTGCCAATAACAGCCAGCTCTGCACTCTGCTGCCTGCCCGCTACACATGTAGTTGTGATTTTTTCCCCCATAGCACAGTATGGCAAATAATCCTTCCCCACTCCCAGCAGAAGACAGGCTGTGGATCTCATGCAGTGCACCCAGAGCCGTCCACATCATGAGGGTAGGACTCCCCAGCCCAGACTTTGCAGAAGGCTCCAGGGTAGGGGCCACAGGAGCACCTGCTCCCATAGCAAAATTTGGGTGCCGCCAAGGACAGTGCACGTGTCACAGGAGCACCCAAGCAGCTTTGCAACCCTGTATCCTCCCATGGAGACCCCTACAGGGTCCATTTCTTGTGCAGTCACTGCTTCGCAAAGAGAGCAAATGCAGCAACCAAAGGAAACCATGGGAGGAAGACCTTGGACACAGCTCCCTTGAATAAGACCATGGAGCAGTCTCAAAAATGAAGGAGTTCCATCAACCATGTAACATGGGCAGGATGAAGACAGAAGAGCAAACTGCAGGGAACAGCCCTCAGCCAGCAAGGGCTGCAAGGGCAACATTACACAACCTGCAGAGCTCTCCATTACATTCGCTGGCTTCAGGAACTCTCATTCCCTGGGAACACAATTGAACAGCCAAGTATGGTTTCTCCAGGGTAAGACTCTTCTCCCATAAAATTGACTGTTCAGCCTGTTGTGCAAAGTTATCAGTGGTACCACACTTAGCTGATTCCTGCACCACATCAGTCTGCTTTCTTCCCTTTGTCTTCCTCTGGTGCTCTCTCCAGTTCACACCAATGTGTTTTAGGCCCATTGATACCCCAAAGTAAATCCTCAGTCTGCATCACCTCATTACTGTTGCAGAACAGCTATTTGCCTTCTGACATTTTGCTCACAGAGACTACGGTGACAGGCTTGCCCTGCTCCAGTTTATCGGATGATGCAGAGAAGCTACTGCAGTCCCAGCGCAGACTGGGTGCAGTGCAGGCGGCCACAGGACTCACTGCCCTGTGATGTGTGCATCTTATATTGCCAAGTTTTCCTTTCAGCCTTATCGGCATGATGGATAGTTTAGCCTTGGTGAAGTACAAGACAGCAATAACAATGCCCATGATTTTTTTTTTCATGTTTTCTTTAAAAGCAATGTGGTGTTACCAGGCTTCATGCATGCCATTTTGTTTATTAGCTACCATTTAGTAATCTCTTCCATCTTTGCTTTATTAAAGCTAGATGTAGTGTTAGGCTGAGGGTTGAGAGGAGAGCAAGGGCTCATGGGACAGCCACCCTGGGGAGATGCTTGCTTGTGTACATCAATGCTGAGCCTGGAGCTGCAAGCCTGCAAACCACCAGCAGCTAATAGGCATTTTACATGCAGACTCGTCCTGCTAGGTCAGACCCAAGTCCTGTAACCTTCTTACCAGAGCTTCAGTTACAGGAAGAGACCTTATGAGTGTTTTTTATGCTTGTATGTATCAGAGTATGGAAAAGTAGCCTCAGCAAGTAAGACTCTGAATCAAACAAAAATAAAAAGAAAGTAAAACAAAATAAAATAATAGTAAAATGCCAAGGCTCCTCCCTACTCCACTGTTCATGCAGTCTAGTTGAAGAGTCTTTACCAGACCACCAGAATCACAAATACCTGGTTACAGCAAGCAGCTCAACGGGGAAGCTGTGCACAGAGCATCCTGAGTTCTGACATCGTGGCTGAGGGAAGGAGGATGACCCACATCCTGCAGGCACCTCAGTGGGGCTGATTGAGGGCCAGCCCTTCCCCTCCCCTCCCCATTCCTTTTTCCATTCCATTCCATTCCATTCCTTTCCATTCCATTCCTTTCCATTCCTTTCCATTCCTTTCCTTTCCATTCCTTTCCTTTCCTTTCCTTTCCTTTCCT